>JAPMOB010221136.1:0-15638 GCA_029875015.1 Lepomis gibbosus | reverse complement strand
ACACACACACACACACACACACACACACACACACACACCACACACACACACACACATACCACACACACACACACACACACACAGTATTTTTATGGTGATTTATGTGTTCTCCACCCTCAGGCCCAAACGTGGTGTGATGATGGAGCATATCTGCTGGCTAATCAGCTGATAGATAAGTTCCAGTCTAAGGAGGGGGCCCAGGCTGCTTTGAGGGACATTGACAGGTTCCTGGAAGGGATGCCACCTTTGCTGAGCTCAGGACCTGACATCCTGGCTATTGAGTATGAGGCTGTCATCACACCTCAGCTGCAGGTCAGTAACCACAATGATTTTTTATGTGAAAAGAATTTAGTACATCCATTGACCTTTTTGCCATCATTTTCACGTTTCTCAATATCAGTACTATTTCTGGATTGCACATCACAATTGAAAATCCTACTTCTGTGTCCTTCTTGTGCTCTTTCTTAGCCCCAGATAGGGGAAACATTTGAGAAGCATGCAGCGGTGCAGCAGATGATCCAGAACCGACAGGCTTGTCTTAGGAAGCTGGCTGACAAATATGTGCGACCTGTCCAATTGGTGGCCCCCAGGCCTGAAAACCCGCCACGCTCCAAGTCCCCACTTTTCTCCCCCAAGCATGGTACACACACATTCATTGTTGAAATAGATATTTACGCAAATCAATTAAATCCCTACCCAACTTCCCCTGTTTCCCAGGCCCAGTATGGGGTCTTGTCCCAGCCCTTATGGCCTGGCATCAATCTCTCACCCCCTTGCATCTTTCCTTTAGGCACCATGGTAACATTAACACATCACAGGGTCCCACTGAGATGGCCTAAGGTGTTCCTGAATGGGCTTTGGGGTTAGCAGGCCAACTTTACAAACAAGGGTAACAAGGGTAGAAGGTATAATCAGTCCACTGGGAAATACCTGACTGCTCTATTAGTCAGAATAGCTGCTATAGAACCATATGTGGTTCATATACATTAAAGAACTTTTCATCTTTATCTGCGTCTCAAGGGTGGTTGCACAAAGCTAACTATATACAGTGGAACGCAATTAATGCTGTATGTGTTATCTGGTGTGTTTCTTTTTATTTGATATGTATCTATTGTGCCACTGAATGTGTCTTCATCCATTGAGTGTATGAAAGTAAAAGGATAAATAGTTTATCTATGTCCATTCATGTCTTTAAGGTTTTGTTCTCCATGATATGAAGCCATACTAATGAGTGTAACAACCAGAAAGAGAATGAAAGTGATTATGAACCCCTCTGATCCCTCCTTGATACTCAGGACCTCAGCCATTTAAGAGAGAAGATGAAGGGAAAAGTGGTTAGCTTTGATTGATTTGATCTGATCCATGCATACACGAATGTATGTGCATGCACACACATGCAAGTGTGCGACTGATGAATATAACATGGCACATGCAAGGTCACAAGACTCAGTTGAGCTTGGAGTATCATATAGGGATTCATCTGCTTGGATCAAAAGGAAAGTTATGCCAATTCTGCTTTAGATCTGTTATAGCGGTTCCAGGCTGCCCCTTGAGAGAAGGCAACCTATTATCATTGATTACCAAAAATGTCGATCATGGCTTTAATTAATGTTTATTAATGTATTTGTTGACTAATTTTTTTCCTGAGTTCCTGAGGAGTAAAAAAAGGAGTAAAAAAAGGTCAAAGGCAGGGCAAGCAAATACCTTAGAAGCAATCAGGTTTCCATAGTGCACACATTCATAAAAAAATAATTTGGTCTGGGATTAAATGAGCCATCTCCTCATTATGTCTCATCTGAGCATTTGGAAATATACTTTATATGAATTATACTTCGAGCTGCTGCCACTACGACTGATGATCTTGCTTTTACAGGCGATGGTTTGAAGTTTACATTCGACCTCTCTCTGCCCGGGAAGAGAGCATCCCGAAAGACCCCCAACCCTAGAAAAGTAAGGAGAATTTTTTTTTTCTTCTAAATGGGCCTTATTTATTTATTATTTCCTTCTTCTATCACAGCTGCATTGAACCCCACCAAAATGTGGTTAATATGTTTATTATCTCATAATTTTTCTTATCTAACTCTTCCTGTTTTTTTCAATAATTTCTTCCGTATAATAAAATGTTGTTGAGCCAGTGTTGTCAATCTGTTGTGTGTTCAGATAGAGGTGATTCATGACTACCAGGAGAGCCGGAGCTGTGTGTCTTACAGCCTGGAGGGAGAGGACAGCCCAGATCTCTTGAAGCGGTGAGGAGGACGCATCTGTCCATCTGTCTGTCCTCAGTATTGCTCTTGATGTTGTTTACTCTGTGATTCTCTTTGTTCGGTGCTAATGATGCCCTCTGGCTCTCTCTCTTTGTGTGTGTGTGTGTGTGTATGTTTGTGTCACAGCCATGTGATGAGAGAACTCATAGACACAGAAAGAATCTATGTGGAAGAGCTGCTGTCAGTTCTGCTGGTGAGAAAGCACATGTTTTCCCTTCTTTTTTTATTCCACACAAAAAACACTATAGTAAATTCTTCCATGTGTGTACTGTATGTATGTTGTTGGTTAAATTACTCCTGATAACATTGCATATGCACAAACCATATTTTTGCTGTTATTAAATATTGCAGGGTTACAGGGCTGAGATGGACAACCCAGCTCTGTCAGGGCTTCTGCCCCCGGTCCTGCGCGGCAAGAAAGACATCCTCTTTGGAAACATGCCTGAGATCTACAATTTTCACAGCAGGCAAGTAATTAATGTCTCATATCACACATACTGTTTAAAATACAAAAACAAGTATGCATGTCAGTATGTAAAAAAAGTCAAAACACATTGTCGCAAGGAGACAAATATGATTCAATCCATACTAAGTGTTAACTTTATAGTAATTGGGTGTACAGTCAGTGTGTAGCAGATTTAGGGAGTGTTTTTTTTTCTTCTTTTACTTTGAAAGGTAACTTTTGTTTGTTTACAAGGAAACACCACAGGTAACTTTTAACATGGAAAATATACACAGTGGAGTTATTTTTGGTGTTACTACTCCTGCCAACAGTGTGTGCCTTCCTGCTGAGGTCCAAGACTCATTTTGTTGACTGAATTTAAGAGCTAAATAAACCACTCTAGTTGGAAAACTCTAAACAAGTATGTGGTACTGAGAGAGATTAATTGATTGCTAGAGTGGTTTCTGTATCTTGATCCAATGCCAGTCTTAAGATCCACCTCTAGGGGAAAGAGAAGCAGCATAAAACCAGATAGATTTAGTAAAACCAGACTTAATTATTGCTTGAATTGATCCGAGGCAATTTAGATTTACAAAGGTAGACCCCAGGTAGACCCCAAGCACCTCAGTTTCCCATTAAATCAAAGACAATCAATGTCTAGTCTATGCAGTAGTTAAACAGTTATCGAATATAGACTGGACTGAGAGCAAGTGCGATGGACAGCATCTTGGTCTCGTGACCATACATTCTACCTTCCATACATACAAAACACTGGAAAGGATTAGGCACAAGGTGTGGACACTAGCTTGGTTCCTAACAGCCAGTTATTGTTTTAAGGCTGAACTGGGAGGGTATGGGTTAAGATGGTGTTTGTCAATTTGTTTGGCTCTTTTTGAGCTCTAATTCTTGGCCTGAATCCAGGGTTTTCCTTCAGGACCTGGAAGGATGCCTGGAGGCTCCTGAAGGTGTGGGAGCTTGTTTTCTGGAGCGGGTGAGATGATATAAATGTTTATGTTGTGTAGCTTCTTTGGCTTTTGATCATTTGTGCATAATTTGTTCCCATATTTTCAAAAAGATTTCTCTTTCCTGTCTCTCCAGAAAGAGAGTTTCCAAATGTATGAATGCTACTGTCAGAATAAGCCACGCTCTGAGGCACTGTGGAGACAATTCTCAGATTGTGGCTTCTTTCAGGTCAGTGATTTCACTTTCAGTCTGCAATTTTGTCTGATTTACTGTTTTGGTGTCATGCTAGATAGCAATATTTCAAGTACTATACATACTTGAATATTTGTTTGATACAAAAATGAGAACTTCTACTATTCTAAACGGAGTAATACCACTAAGATATAACAACTGTTTACAGTTACTTTTAAAAAGATGTGACCGGTTACTGACAAACATTACATTCATTGTGGGTTTTATGTCTTCCTTGTGAAGGAGTGTCAAAAAAAGCTGGAGCAGAAACTGGGCCTGGATTCCTACCTTCTGAAACCAGTCCAACGGCTCACCAAATACCAACTACTGCTTAAGGTTAGACCGAGAGGGGTGTCATATCACAAACATACACATACAGTCAATCACCTACATTATGTGACAGAAGCTATTTTATGCTCTATTTTCCATGAGATTGCATTAAATGCAGAGATAATCCAGAAAGTCAGCAGAGATTCAGATGGAAAACAGTACCAGTAAATGGGCCCACCATCAAAAACATATTAAACCAAAACATAGCATTCAAAATGCATATATTATACATAATATTTCAGTTTATTCCTAATACTTAGGTAGTACTTCAGTATGTGTTCAATAATTCTGGATAATGAAGCAGTTGAATCAGATTTCCCTCTTTACTAGACTACCTTTATTTCCTCTAGTTGTTTTATATAAGTTTTACCACTAGAGTGCGCTGTTGAAGCTACTGTATTTTTGTGTGTGCATGTATTTGCCTGAATGCCTGTCCTTTTATTTGTGTGTTCAGGAACTACTGAAATACAGTACAGATTGCGAGGGGACTTCTGAACTGCATGGGGCACTAACAGCAATGCTGGACCTGCTTAAATCTGTCAATGACTCCATGCATCAGATAGCCATCACAGGATATGAGGTGATCTAAATCTGTTCAGTGTTTGATAAGAAATGAAAACTAAATTCCTAAACTCTAATTAAATAGATACATGTGCTCTAACATACATTTCACAGACAATTCATTTACAACAAAGGCTTACACATGAATTCCTCTTCCCTTGATGCACAGGGCGACATTTGCGAGCTAGGTCGCGTGTTGATGCAGGGTTCTTTCAGTGTGTGGATCAGCCATAAGAAAGGTCCCACACGCATGAAGGAGCTGGCTCGCTTTAAGCCAATGCAGAGACACCTCTTCTTGTACGAGAGAGCTCTGCTATTCTGCAAGCGGAGGGAGGAGCATGGAGACGGCTGCGACAAGACCCCCTCATACAGCTTCAAGCACTGTCTCAAGGTTGGTCTGTGTTGTTTGTGTGCACCATATAAGAATACATTGGCTTTTGTTGGTTGAAATATGTTATAGATATTTTGAAGTATGTTTAGCATTGAGTACTGTACATTATGTTGAGTGGCAATAGGTGTCTCAACTTTGAGGAAATAACATCCTGTGGCAGCTCCAAAGCAAATTCTAATTAATTTTTGGAGGAGGTTGGTAAAATTAATATGAAATATCATGGAGATTATTATCTACCGACTAGGGTGTGACATGGGAGTGGATTTTCACTCATGTCCCATCCCACTCCTACAAAAATACTCCTTTCCTATCCCAATCCTGGAAGAATTGCTCCTGTCCCATTCCGTCCATCATTAAAAAATTAAATGAAAATCTGAAAATAGCATTAATTTATATTAAAACTACAAATTTATGTCATTTAAAAAAACGTAAAAAGACTTTTTTTCCCAGTCCTGTGATAAATAGTGAAATTGACTCCTACCCTGTGGGAATCCCACAGGAATCCTGTGACCCAGGATTTCAACCACTACTAAAGACTACTTTTGTGAACAACTTCAACATAAACTCAGACCTGTTTTGCTGACATAACTACATACATGGTGATGGGAAACTATTGCTCTGCCTGAGTGTAAAATGTATGCATTACAGTATGTAATAATTTGGCTAAATGTTCTACAGTGCAATGGTTTGACATTGATAAATGTGTAAATCATAGTCATGCAACACATGTTCACTATGGAGTAAACTATTTTGTATTTATTATGTAGACAACAACAAATGGGTGTACAATGTAAAAGAGAAAACACAACATACTTCCAAAAAATTAGTTACTGAAACACTGACAACTTAATATAAGAAAATGGTTCGTATTTTTGGCTAAAGTTCAACATATGCTGTATACTCATTATCCCCGTCACTCTACCATGATCTATTTACATATACTTAGCACTAAGTAATGAAGTGAATGATCTACTGGAGACACATAGTTGATACTGGCTGTGTCTTTTAACACGTGTTTATTTGCCCAGGTGACCACAGAACCTGGTGTATTCCTGTAACACTACTTTTGTTGTACTTGTGTATGTGTTGATGTGTGGAGGGTGCCACGGCTGGTGTTTCACCAACAGCTGCTGCTGCTCTTGATTTATTATTAAGGATGTGGGGAGGAAGCAGGCACACAGCGGAGGTGTGTGAATGTTTGTGCTCTGACAGGACAGATGTGTTACATGATGTAAGTCTGATGTATGATGTGCTGTTCCTCCTAATGCTCTGTGCATGTGTGTCGGTGTAAACAATGTATCTCTCTTGACAGATGACTGCTGTGGGGATCACCGAGAATGTCAAGGGAGATGTGAAGAAGTTTGAGATCTGGTACAGTGGCAGGGAGGAAGTGTATGTGGTTCAGGTAAGAGTCTAAAAAAGTTTAATGCTAATATGATTAGTAAGGCAAGGCAAGGCAAGTTTATTTGTATAGCGCATTTCAACAACAAGGCAATTCAAAGTGCTTTACACAAAACATAAAAGCAACAGGAAAAACAATAAAAACGTTTTAAAGCAACATAAAATATAATAAAAGTTCCAGTGTTACAATCAGGTTTAAAAGAGTTAAATGGAAAATAAAAACAAGCTGAGGGGTTGAGCAAATAATTGAGTCACAATCATTCAGTAGTTTACAGTACATTGCTAATAATTTAGCTCTCTCTTACTTTTACTGTAGCTTTAAACCCTTTCAGCTTGATGCAATGGTTAGTCGCTGGTTTTCTTAGTTGGTAGTCTTCTCTTATCATAAACTGAATATCTTCATGTCAGACAAAACAAGACGCTTTAAAAAATCACCTTGGGCGCTTTACTGACATTTAATAGACTAATAAAAAAAGTAAATAGAGCCCTAACAGTAAAAATGGCAACACTGTAAATACAGAATATTGTAATCCAATGACTGTCTGTTGTAATGTTTCTGTCATCTTTCAGGCTCCTACAGTGGAAGTAAAGATGGCCTGGCTCAATGAACTTCGCAGAATCCTGACAAACCAGCAAAAGCTGCTCAGAGGTCTGAGAACAACTAAAGATAATACGGGACAGAGAATCTAAGTGCGAAGGTCCGCTTACTGACTTCATAGCTTTGAACTGCTTTTCATGGCCCCAGAGAGCATGAGATGTAGTTGAAGCGCTGAAATTTTAAGTGAGCTTTGTACTTTGATTCTCTTCACCATATACTGTTCAGTTGCTGTAGATAGAACAAAGGAGGAACATAGGAACAAAATTAGTTTTCAGTCTGACCTCACATTACTTAATTTCTCTGCTCTGCAGATGAAGCATATCAACATGGCCAAATGGTTGGACACACGCAGCTTTCTCCCCCACTCTCTGAGAGGTCAGTGCCTATAGATGATTACAGATACAGTATGAACAGTGGTGTGTTAAGCGCATGACTGTAGGCTATAGTTGCACAAACGTACACACAGCAATATGCAAAACACACACATGCAGCCACAGCTCTACTATCTGCATTTGCGGAGTTTTCATATCTGATCACAGCTTGAGTGAATGTTTTAATATCATTTCACGATACCCTGGTAGAGGCTTTGTGTGTAGCGGTGTGTGAGAACGGGCGCAGACCCCACTGTGTCCACTGCTGTCTGGTTGCCTACCCCCACTCCTCCCATCCCCCACCTGCAGGGGCATGCGGCCGTCCAGAGGGGTTCCCAGGGGCTGTCTGCCGGGGCTGGACTTTGTCTCTCTGTCGGCTGATGTGTTTCTGTGCCTGCGTTCCCGGAGCTCCCGTCCCCGAAGCCCTCGGCAACGGCCCCGTCCACGCCCCCACCACCGTCCCCAGCGCCACTGACCTGCCCTAACGCTCAGTGGTAAACTCAGCCTGGCATGACCCACCTGGCCCTGCTTGGGGACCAAAAACCCAGGGCTGCTGTGTTTGCATACTGATCGTCACCTGCACCCCCTTTTTATAGCCTTCATTGTGGTCTTAGCAGCTCCTCCATGGCATTTCTAACATGGTATCTAAAACAGTTACTCTTATTTCTGCATCTCAGACTTGCTATTTTGCATGTAATGCAAAGGGCAAACAAAAAGAAGAGTTTTGATTTTCATCCCATGAACTTTCTTAATTTCCTCATGACAGCTGGTTTTTAAGATGGGGCTCGTTTTTTTGAGATCTAATCAAGGTACTGTAGAATTTGCTTTCCAGAAACATTCCTACTCAGCATCAAATAATGGAGTGACCAAATCTCTAAATTTTGCATCTTGATAAATCGAGACCAGATCTTTCTTGGTGTGAACACCGTGTCAGTGTTCTGTGAGTCCCACTCCGCACTTTTACAGAGAAGCTTGCACATGGCTGCTCTGTGTTCTGTCTTGCTGACTGGCTGGTGCCTGAATGGCCATGGCTGTGCATTTAACAACAGNACAGAGTTGTTCCTTGACACTGATCTGGGGTCAGCTATACTGTTAGGAGTATGGATCAGATTCAGGAAGTAAGAGCTGACCCCTAGATGGTGTGGTTGAGGATAACGTCTATCCTGAGTGTGTCTGCTGACTGTTTTCAGCCTTTGGTGATGTTTTTTTTGTGTTGTTCCCCCAGCAAGCAGCAGAGGGCATCGGTGAGCTCAGAGGACACTGAGTCAGGGAGAAGCAGTCCAGACCCCCAGCCTCACTCCCCTAAACACCAGCACAACCGCAGGAGTGAGTAAATCTTGTCCAAGCACAATTACAACATAATCAAGTAGATACTTAGTAACTAAAACACAGAAAGCGTTATGGGAATTGATGCAAATCATACTTGCTTTGCAAAGTATTGTGCTACTGATGCTGATCTCTAACTGATGTAGATATTTGACTTTTCCCCCTCAGCAGTTCAGATGTACTTTGACATGAAGAACATACATCGAGGAATTTGGGGGAAAAAGGTCCAACTACTGAGATTAGCTTTTGATTCTACGTTCTTGTTAATTTCCCAGTAAGTGACAAGGGGTCTTTATAATTTTGATATAGTTACTAAGTATCTACATGGTGCCTTTAAGGTGTAGTGTTTGGATAAATACATTCATCAGTACCTAGACTAAGCAATGTGTGTGTCCCAGGTTGGCCAGGAGCTCATCACTCGGTAGACATCTGCGAGGGTCTGGAGGAGTGGCCTGGAGGTCGGGACGCCTTCCACCCATCTGACACAGAGGAAGAGGTTTTGGTGCAACTGGTGAGATCCAATACAGTCGCATTAGATACAAAACAATACATCAAATGATAAACAACAAGACCCACTCTGCTTTTTCAGACCTTTGTGTATTATATTTACAGTTCTAAACTGAGTAATGATTAAAAAGAGGCCCACATTAGTGCCCAGGAACTAAGACTAATATTACCTTTTTTTCACTGGGCCAATAGCCAATGATAAACAACACTGTAGGTGTCAGCCTAAAAGCTAAATTTCTACTTTTGTCCTTTAGCTTGATGCCAAATTAGCCATTAAAACAACAATAAAACAAAAATATGTACATTTGTAACTGGTAAAGCAGGCAAAAACATCAGATATGTTCTCTTCATTTTAAAGTGCTAATAAATGAGATCATGCTTTTGTATCTTTACACCTAGAATACTGCAATTCTTTACTCTTGCCTCACTTCAGATGGTTCAAAAGGCTTTAGCCGGTATTCCAACAAAATTAAAAGCAGGGCGTACCTATATTCAGTGTTGGCCTTTCCTCATTTGCCACCTAACACTCTACATGGCCCCAAACTAGTGTATATTTCTTAGTTGTTATGTCTACATAATACCTTTAAAGTCTCTTAGGTCAGTAAAACATTGTCTAGATGTTTCCAGAGTCAAGTTTAAGTAAAGAAACAACATGTATTTGCTTTCTTTGCATCTAAACCTTGGAATAGTTTAGCTCTTACCACCAGGTCATCTAATTCACTTTCCCTCCCTTTTATGAACTGATTTGTTTGACCTTTTTGTTATTTGTATTTTAACTCGTTTTAGTGGTTCTTGTGCCTGTTACTATTCTGCCCTGTTTGACATTTTGTGCTTGACTAGTCTCCAGGCAGATACATGGCTTTGGCTGACTGTCTTCAAAATGGACCAGACAGCGTCACAATCAAATGTGGAGACATCATGCAACTGCAGTGTGAAGACAACAAGGGACGCTGGTGAGTTTCCAGCCTGTCAACACACATGATGTGAGGGTGGCTTGGTGATCAGCTGATTGAAATGTTAAAAAGTGTTTTTAGTATGTTAAATGGTACAATGTATAGCAAAAGAAGCTATGGTTTCTTAAGTAACACTGAAACACTGAAACCCTGGTTAGGTAAATGGAAAAGCTAATGTAAAGCTAAAGTTCAGCTATCTAATCCCCCTCCCCCTTTTCTCCTTCTGTCATCTCCACCCTTTCCTGCCTTTTCTTCATCCTTCAGGCTGGTGAAAAATCTGAGTCGGCGACAGGAGGGCTATATTGCAGCAGCCAGCCTGCAGCTGATTATAGGAGACAGCGGTCGAGGACGCTCGTCCAGACTAGGGGGTAAAGAAAAAGACATGGGCTTCCAAGAAAGCAATATTATGGTGAGCCACATTATATTTTTACTTTGAATTTCTTTTTAAAAGTCTTTATATTTTCTTTTAGACCCAGGGAACCTGAAGGTGAGGAAGCTCAGCTCCCCATAGAGAAGAAAGCACTGAATGTGAATCTAATATTTACCTGTGGATAGTGAACAGACACAAGAAACACAAGGAGCCATAGCTGTCTCATAACTGGTCAGCCACCCACTCCTCACTCACCAGCCTGCTTTGTTCAGCACAGTTCAATTCAAGAGAAAAATGTGGGAATCTGCAGACCTGATTTTCTTCCAGGTTTTGATTGACAATGTCTTTGGTCGGCGTTTTCTGATAGTGAAGGGTGTGCTGATGCACTAGCGCAAGGGCCAAGGAACTGTTTAGCCCACTTAGACAATCAACAGCCAATCCCTGGATCCTGATTGGACTTCCTGTTATCTGAATAGTGATGAGCAACTTGTCCTTCTGGCGTTTCATCTGCAACACACATATAGTCAGGATGTGATTTTGCTGCTGCAGCAGTGAGCCATTTCACAATCTGTGGACATTTTTTCAACCCTTTCTCATTCCAGCTAGTACTTGAGATCATAGCATCTCCGAATGTGTGTGTTCCTGTTTGTCTCAGTGTGTGCTGGATAGATGGTAATCCAGGATCTACCTGAAAGATTTCTTAAAGCAGAGACTGTTGTACATATACAGTATCATTTTTAACATTTACTGTACCTCAGTGTTTCATCTTTGTGTAATTAGTTGGCATTTTCCATTGAACTACTTCATTGTATTTTTCTTAAATTTCTTTCCTTAAGGCACCATTCTTCTCTACAAGTCTGGAAGTTAAAATGCCAAAATGTGCCATGCCATAATGCCTTTTTTATTCCTGCTCTTTTAGAGTCTCTTGTATGTACTGTTTGCGGAATCAAATACTCTGTTATTGCTTCAACCTGACCTCACAGATATTCACTAGGCACTTTAATAAGGTGGATGGACAAAAGAATCCACCTAATGTCTACTGAATGTGTGCATTGCTTGCTGAATTGCCTCTCTTACTGTGTATTTCCCCCTATTCATACTGTTTTTTCCTTTGTTTATTCTTGAATGTATGATGTGTGAGGGAGGCAGGGGAGACATACCACCTGCATGCAGGCAGCAGTTGACGTGTCAGTGATGGTAATGTAAGACACAGGCGGACATGATGAAGATTGGTGTCGATGTATTCCTCGGTGTGTGCTGTAGACGAATGGTAGTCGCGAGGCACAGAGCACCAAACACTTTTGTGAGCTGACTGTCAGTCACAGCATAGGGAAGGGAGAGTGAGTAAAAGAAACAGAGAGAGAAATATTATAATGCTCTGTGTGCCACTCCGTTACGGAGGCGGATTGTTTCCTCCTCACCATTATAGCTCAGTTAATCTCGGGTTCCCCATTTAAAGGGATCATACAGCCAACATGAAATATACCCTCTGTGTCGAACACTTAATTAAACATTGATTGCAGACTTATATGAAATTTACCACATCAAATCGAGGCCCCAGTTGGAGGGCTGCCTTTGATACACTGTGTTTGATATGGAAATGAGTCAAGAAAGCAGCACGGGCCGCTGCACACTACACATTTCCTATGTTAATTTATTTATTTTGATGTCATATTATTCCTTCACATTGTAAGGTATCTGCTCAGCCCGAAAGACATTACATCTCTAAGTATTTACAGAAGCTATGCTTGATTGCAAATCAAAATCCCATTTTATTTCTTTTGAGCTTATATGACAAAATCAGATGTTTTATATGTCATTTTAATCCAGAATGCTGCAGATTTTGCACAGATTTTCCAGTTTGGAAAACAAAAAAACCTGCTTGAAATATTGCATATCCTGATGAGCCAAGTAGCCTAAGCTTGTTGCTGAATGTTTCTTTAGGAGGAAAATGCATGGCAACTGAATAATAAGCAGGTTTGTATGGTTAGATAGTCACTGTTCTAAGCTGGCTTCTTTCTGTACAGCTTCAGTTCTGTAGAACAATCAAAAAAAATATTTATTGCAATAATTGTTTTGCGGTAGGTAAAATAATTCTGTACTTTTTTTTAACACACATTCGGCTGAAAACTAATGCTGCTCTTTTTCTTACACCATGATTTGATCCTTTATTTCTGTTTTGTTGTTTTAATGGAAGCCAACTTATATAATAAAATTGTGCACACTTCTTGTGAGTTTTTTGAACATTTAATTTGAAGCCTGGACGAACCACACCAATACTACTATGTGATGTGTTTTGACATTTTTTAAAATACACTATAAAAGGCCCTACTAAATCATAAGCATCTTTGAGACTTTTTAAACATTTGTGTCCATTATGTTTTCCCCCCACATATTTGTCTGTTTCATATTGAATCACTTTCTTAACCACACATACTTTCAGTATAATGGCATCCATAAGCTGTAGCTTATAGGCCACTGACAGGTTATTGGATGTTGCAGAGTTTAAACGTATGATGTGTTTTACCATCAGATGGATAGCTTGCATTTCAAATTCCTTTAACAACACACAATTCAGAGCATTTTTTAAAGATTTTTAATTATCCTGAAGAGACTTTATTTGAAATGCAACACATTTAAATCCATAATCTTTATATTTAAGGGTCAGAGTCTTCCACATCAAATGCCATCTTGTGTTTAGTTAATCTCATCATCTGGTTTATCCAGCGGTAATAACGGGACACACGCGTGTACACACCATATTTCCCTTCTTTTGCACAGTCTTCCCCCCAGCTCACAATGCCCGTCAGGAACCATGTATCATGAATACTGTTTGCATGAGGACCTCCGCTGTCCCCCTGACAGGCATCTTTGGCCTGATTATAATATCCTGCACAAAACATGACAGGAGTGATCCTGGCACTGCTGGTGTGCTTACACTGTGTCCGATCTGTGAAGGGAACCATGACCTTCTGCAAAGTTTTAGCCGTTGATCCAAGGAAGCGTGTTCGGCCCCAGCCACTGACCGTAGCCGGGGAAGACTCCTTCATTAGGGCCTCAGTGAAAGCCTGGGGCCCTATGCAGATGGGTCGAACTGTTTTGGAGAATGTGAGAGGGCTTTTGAGGTACAGCAGGGCGATGTCATTGTTGTACAAACTTACACTGGCATTGTAGTTTGGGTATATGTGGTGCTTCAAAACCTCATGATCCTGTTCTGTGCCCTCGTTGATGTAGATGTTATGCTCCCCTGCAGGTAGAGATACAGATATCACTTATTCCCTGTATAGATTTACTGTACAATATATCACATGCACATGATGTCCCAAAGCAGAAAATTTTCCTTTGTAAGTGTAATAAATTACATGAAATCAATAACTATTTCAAGGACTACAATACACACGACTTCACAGTGGGACTGCAATAACTATATTTATTATAGATTGATGTGCCGATTGTTTGCTTGATTCTTGAAACTTGTTGGTGGCAGTGATTCTTACCCGCTCGGATGAAGAAGGAGCCTTGTGCTTCCACCAAGCAATGAGCAGCAGTGATAACCCAGCGTTCGCTGAGAATGGAGCCACCACAGAACAAGTGACCACTGGGACGCTGTATCAAGGCTACCTGAATAAAAGAAAGAGAAATGAGCTGTGAGTATCTCCAAAAAAAGTAACATACTGTTGCTGTTGTTTCTTGTCCTTCATGCATTTCCTGTGACAAAGCCTTTACATGCATTAAATACTTTTACTTCCATACAATACCTGCCATGGGATCTCTCCTGGAATGACCACCACACCACCCACGATGCGTTTAAAAGGCCTAGGTGGCTCCTCACTGGGGACCTCAGTGTCATTGTACACCCACAGTGGCAATTTCTTTCGGGTTTGGTTTACTACAGATTCGTCATCATAGTCGTAGTTGTAGTCATAATCTGGAAAAGACCCCATGGTACTGGCTGGAGGTGAGGGGGAGGATGTAGTGGTGTTCAGTGAGGTGGAGTTCTGCAGGCGGCCAAGGAGAGAACTTCTGAACACTTTGCCTACTGCTGTCAGGGCGGTTCTGCCACATGGGAATTCATCTGTTGATGTGAGAAAGGGCCAGTGTGGAATTAAGAGTTATTATGGTGATTTAGCAGAAAATTCATTAAGAATATGTGTATACCTTCTGGTTCACAGCTAAGCCCATCCTGCATCAGTGTGTATCCTGTTGCACAGGAGCATTGTGCTCCAAAAGTTTCCATTGAATCACAGAAGTGCATGCAGTCTCCGTTGTTCACGTCACACCTTTTTGCTATAACTGATGGGAAAAGGAAATCACATTCTTAATTCAAACCCAGCCCTTATTACATACAATGACATGCCTTTACTACAAAGTATTAGCTCCTGCATGTTTTGTGTCGTGTGTCATATAGGGTTAAAGTCTGTCTTAAAACAATATTCCGGTGCCGATATGAGCATTGCTAAAGGTTTTGCTTGCTGAAATCACTCCTCCTGTTCATACTAGACATTAAAATATCCCTTATCCTTAGAGGTATTTTCAAAAGTGTTTTTACTATGAAATGTCCCTTTTGGGCTTTATAATACTGTAATCCTGCTAGATACATACTTGATTGGTCTAATTCTGAAGACTCATATACACTTCAGAATGTATTTTTGCACAGAATGAGGGATGAGTTGTTTCTACAACTGGATCTTACTTTAAATGCAAATAAGAGCAAGTTGATGTTATTCTCAAAAGCAAAGAGCAATCTGCACATAAGTCCTCCAATTGTCACTCTTCAAGGGGCAGAAATCGAAAGAGTTAAATCTTTTAAATATCTAGGTATTTTAATTGATGACAGTCTTAGTTTTAATGGACATGTTGAACATTTGGTTAGGAAACTGAGACTGAAAATTGGCTTTTACTTTAGAAATAGGCTATGTTTTTCTTTCAA
>JAPMOB010221135.1:0-10003 GCA_029875015.1 Lepomis gibbosus | reverse complement strand
TTGTTACATTGGTGGTGTTGGTGGGAAGCAAGTATAAAGAAGTGGATAAAAACACTGCACTAAATGTACATAACAACAGAAAACAAGTATTGATAAATCACCCCTAATGAAAACTTTGAGAGGGAAAAAAGAAAAGGACTTCAGAGTACTTCAAGTGAAGCAACTCTTGAACAAACAGTGACCGTAAACATGGGAGGAAAGAAGAAACAACTAATGCAACGCATTAGTCATCTTTAATCACTGCGAGGTTGTTCAGCAGAAATTAGAAAATGAGTTCCTAAAACTCAGATAAAAGCAACATTGCTTAAAACGTCTGAAGCAAAGCACCTGAGGCGTTTGTAATGGCAAATATCTGACCCAGTAGCCTCATGGTAAATGGCAGCCACATTCATAACAAACGGTGGAAAATAAACTGTGCTGCAGCTGTGGTAGCAGCAGTGGGGTATGGTGGTCAGTGGTACACGTATAAATTTAACAGCTTGAACACCCTCCAGCCCAGCCTCCAAAGCCACCTCTACTGTCACAAATGTGTTTACTGCATGAATCAATAGGATTAAAACTCCCAAAGGCACGGCTTAGATAGTCAAAGCAATTGAGCAATTTTTCTTAGGAACTGGCAAGACAATAATTGCTGAAAACACTGAGAAAACAAACCAAAAGTTTCAAACAGAACATGAGACAGAGAGTGAGAAATTGACGACAGAGAGAAGGAAGTGTCAGCTGATGATAACTACAGTCAGTAGGGAGTGTCCCACACTCACATGCACACTACTCACTCACTCTCTCTCTCTCTCTCTCTCTCTCTCTCACTCTCTCTCACTCACTCACTCACTCACTCACTTTTAGTCTGTCTTTGCCTCTTCCCCATGTCATCTTCATTTCCTCCTTACATGAGCTTGCTCAAAAAGCAAAATTAGTGATAGTTGACAGCAGCCGAGCAAAAACGAGAGGTGAGGGAGGACACAAATCTGTACTCGACGGAGGATTTTCTATTCTCAGAAGGTGAGACATCTAGAGAAGTCATCATACACAGAGAACTTTATTGTTATTTTAATTTCTTAGAAATTGTTTCATAACATTTTTTGCCATTCAATGTCACTCCTCTGAAACTCCTTTGGGAGTTTCAGAGGAGTGTCTGAAAACTGCCCTGTGCTGCTGGATGGTTGACTGAGCTTTGGCGGAACATCTGGTGCACATTTAAATCCAAGGTAGTCTCTTTCTGAATTACCTTGAACAAAATGTGACAATAGGACGTTTCTTATTCTTTCATTGGACCTGCTGAAGCCATCTTTCCTTGTGCGCTTGCAGTAGACAGGGTATGCTGAAATCACTTGGTTTCCCAGAAGGTGGTTGCATCTCAAAGCAGGGTAGAAAAAAAAACTCCTAAGGCCATGTCTGAATGTGTCATGTCTCTCTCTCTCAGTCTGTCTCTCTCTTCCTGTCTTTTGTTTCTTTGTTTTTTCTCCACAGCCTGCCTGTCTTTTGCCTCTCTGTGATTCTGTTCCCTCTTTCAGGATCCCTTCCTCACCTTGCCCTTTGACCTTTAGCCCTAACATCCCAGGTGGAATACGATCTGGTGGGATGGCAGAGGGTGGTGAGGGTACATGTCCCAAAGTATTCGTGGTGGACAGCCAAGCCCACTTCATCTCCGTGCCCAGCAGGAGGGAACCGAGATGGGCTCGAGCAGGCCAAAAGTTTCTTTTCCTGCTGGTTGGACTCGCCATGTTGGGACTTGTTGTCGAGGGATGTTTAATCTACAATCTATACAAAAAAACACAGGTGAGGCTGAGGTCTGCATGTTGTTTCTGTTTGTGCGTGTGTGTGCCCGAGTGAAGGGAGAAACCTCAATAGGCTACATGGAGCACATGGAAATTCCTGCTTGAGAATTTCCCTGTTTTACTCTACATCATAACCAGATAACAACAAGCAGAGACCTTAACGCATTTGTACGTGGGTTACAGATCCGTAATGACAAATGTGTCAAATGGACTCTTTCACTAGTTCTACTTCCCTTTCTTTTCTCTCTCCAGTGCAACCCAAAACATAACTTCACTTTTTTGAGACAGTTTCATAATGCTGTTTATTACACACATATTTCTTTGATGTTTTTCACCTTGCATGTTATGTAATTTACACTACGGTAAAAACAGTGTCCTGGTTTGTTTAGTATAACAGAAGCTGGTAAAGACAGTAATATTGCAGATTAACTCTCATCCCTTCACCAGCTACTGTAACTCTCAGTAGTTCACTTCAGAGACAGAAAGTTGGCACATTTTGTTACAAGATTTTGTCAATGAAGACTGAGGTGTTCCCGTATTACCTGTGTTACAGCATCATATAGGCATATTAACAAAAACAAGTGAAATCTATATATAATTTAGCTTAAAAAAACAAATTTAAAATGTAGTTTTGATTTTTGAAATTCACGTCCCGTTTTTTTTTTCAAATCACAATGTGGCTATCTTTGCGTGTGAGAGTATATTACATAAAAGTTATAATGTGCTTTTATCTATACTGGATATGTGGATACTTTCATATTTCCTCCATTAATGCATTTCTATTGGTTTCCACGAGGCAGGACTCTTCCTGTTCTTCACACCCTTGAACTTTTGACATCTTGCTTGCAAACAGATTTTGTAACTCGCCTGCGTGTTCACTCTATATTTCTCACTCCCACCCTACAGGCTTTTCCCCACAGTGGGTCTCAACCTCTCTGCCAGAACTCGTCAAATCCCAAAACGTCTGTAAGTGTTGGTGTACAGTATATGTCTGTCTTTACAGTTTACACTTTCGCACTGCCTCACATGCGTTGGAGTATTGAGCTATAACTATTTTTTTCTGTTCCAGGATGGCAACATCATGAGTCAAGTGGGACATAAAGGTATTGACTTACTCAGATATCATTAATTATGCCTCATTTTCTATGCATATGGCTCTGGACAGAAAAGCCACAAGTGTGTCATGTAAGACTTAATTTTGTATTTTTAGCAACTGTTAGTTGCAAAGATGATTTGACTACATAAGACAAAATGATGCAGCTAAGATTACAACATATTTGCAACCTGCAAAACCTCAATTAGAACGTGAACACTGATTGAATGATTGATCTGACGTGAACACTGATTGATGGGGTGATTGACTGATTGATCTGACCTTACTTTCTTGAACAGAGTCCAATGAGATTCCCACAGTGCAACCTCATAAGGAACACGTCCAACAGAGGCCCTTTGCTCAACTGTTAGGTTAGAGCCCAGTCAGCAGTAAAACATAAATATTACAAATTACCCTAATGGTTCATTTGAACTGATGTCCTTCATTTTCTTTGTTTACAACAACCCTTTTCTCTTATCCCAGGATCCAGCAATCCTCTGGATGAGCACAATGTGGTGCAGTGGGTACACGAAGGTGGCGAAACCATCACCCGCAACATGGACTACAACAATGGCCGGTTGTTGGTCCAGAAGGACGGTTACTACTACCTCTACTCCAAAGTGACATTAGATATTTCAAATACTGGAACGGAGTGTTCGCTTCTCCAGCACAAGGTCATGAAAAATACCGAGGCCTATGGCAATCCTATAGAACTTATGAGATCAAAAAGGTTAGTCAGTGTGCGGCTCCTTGCTTCCTTCCTCTGTCATAGCACACATACTTAAGAGTACTTATTTGAGTGCAGCCTGTAAGTAGCCTTGAAATCAGTGCTGTCTTCATGTTTCCTCTAGAGTCAGCTGCGGGAACCAGAGACCTTCAAATTCAAAGCCTCCAAGTGTGGAGAACCTATGGAACAGTTTCCTGGCTGGGATCTTCCATCTGCAGAAGGGAGACAAAATTTTTGTCAAATTGGATAATATAAAGAACATGCTTCAAGGAACTACTGACAACTTGATGGGGGCCTTTATGATATTTCCATAGAGGCATATAGAAATACCTTTGTTCCACTTTGTAAATGAACACACAGAAATATAGAATTGTCTCTCTGTGTGTTCATTTACACCATATGTTGTGGTGAATTTTATATGTCTAATATATACAATATATATAATATAAATTATATTGTAATTGATTAATGTATTTGAATCACTTATGAAAAAGCAACAAATGGTTGTAATATCATAAAAAGTATCTGATATTCAGGTTATATAATCCTACTTAATATAATTTGTTATAAACTTTGTTGTGTGAATAAAATATTGTGTCTTATCAAACAAAAATGTGAGTTGGCATCCGTTCCTGATAATGTCATAGCTCGGACATATAACAAGATGAAAAACTAATGCTTTTGAAATCATAGTCAGTGGGTAATTCAAACAGATTTCTGTTCTGCTCACTTAACGAAAAGTGCAAAGAAATGACTGTTTGGAACCAGCTTGGATACCTTTATTACACTGCGAAAAACCACAGATGTGCAACCCACACAACACAGTTTCAAATCTATTGATTTGCAACATACACAAACACCTGCAGCGCAGTGTTTGTGTATGTGTGTGAGGAGCAGGATGTGGTTAGGTAAGGATGCTCTGAGGAGAGGATGAAGGGGAAGGTTGTGAGGTCTGTGTGGCTGACTCAGCTCTTCTCACAGTGTACAGGGGAAAGTTTTGCAGACATTGCAGCATTGTGAAATGGAAAATAAAGACATGGAGGTACAGAAACCTTAAGTAAAGGAGAGTTCTGCAACCAACGAGGGACATCTGCCTGGGAATTAGTGTGGGGAAAAAAAAGTGTAACATACGCATGAGAATAGTGTGAAAGCACAGGAAACCATGTAGACAGGTAGACAGACAGGCAACCAAATCACCACTAAGAGAGACAAAGGTGAGTGGAAAGACTGACCTCAGACGCTGCGGAATTATTTGGGTCATTTCCTGCTCTGAGACACAGATAAAGATCTGTGCATCTAAACGAAACAAACACACAACAAAATACTCTTGCAGCTTGAGCATGAAGGCTGTGCACATCAAGACACCTCATTTTGCTCATTCCTCAAGTGCTATAGATACAGTTTTGATGTAGGATACTTGTGCATCACTTGATTGTTTCTATGTTGTGCACTAATAATAATAACTAATTTGAAGATTAAGATTTTACACGCATTACATATATTGAAGCTTATATGCATATATGATTCATTGCTCTGGATTAAACTAGCAAACAGTATATAAAATAGCTAAAATTAGCTCCAACCATAGACTGTATAAAAGATGTGGACATTGCCACTGTGACGTCATTCTTTAATTTCTGGACTACAGTTTTGAATCCTAGAGTTTGGCATTTTGGCTGTCGCCGTCTTGTTTTTTGGAAGTAGAAGTGAGCATACTTGGACAAGAGGTTGGAACTAGCTAGCTTGGTTGGCAAAGTGCTTAATTCACTTTAACTGTGGAATGCTAATTTTGGCTAGTGAAAAAGAGGCTTTGAAAAAAATGTACCTAACAGACAAAATGTACTTAATAGCAAAAAAAATAAAGAGCTGACTCCTTAGAGACAAGACATTTTAGGCGACCAAAATGTTACAGTGAACTTTCATGAACTACTGTGAAAGTGTCAGAGTTCTTAGATGAAACACAGACAGCACCGAGAAAAAGTGAACCGCTATTTAAATGTACACAGTGGAGTGGATATGATGCCCCTTTATCCTGACTGATAGGTTTGTGGTAGTGACTTGTCGATCACAAGGTAGCCACACCCTAAAACATACCCTGCTTTATTGTGTATTTTACCCTAAATGGGACCATAATTTACTAAATGAACATCATGCTGTAATGAAGAAGACCATAAACACATTTGAAAAGTGTTTACATGAATGAAAGGTTTCATGAATGCATCAGTACTAACATATCATTTACATAATCTGAAAGGGGCTATTCTATTCTGCATAATAAAGTACTTGTGACACTTGTGATATGTTCCCTGTGGAGGTTTTGAACTCAAGTAGTATTGGATTCTACTGGTGTAAATGCCTGTGTTGTTTGCTTTTTCTTTTTTGTCAAGAAAGGCAACAATGTACCATCAAAGGCAGAAAAGAAGAATCCTAGCAAGTAAACATGAAAGTAAAAGTGCAGGATTTTAAATAGTCAATGAAAATATGAATTTAATGCATTTCAAAGCCCATTTTTAAGAAAATCACACATTGTTAACATCCATGTTTACTAGTTTATAATCTTTGGTTATATTTCTGCATTTCTTAATCCCCACCTGTAGATCACTTTTGTGTGAAGCCATTGGTGTGCATGACGATCCGAACTAAACGGTCACTAACTTGTATAAAGACAGTTCCAGAGGTTGAAAACATCACAGCAAACCTTCAAACCTGCAATAAATAATTTTATTTGCCAATACTGATGTATTATCACCTTTTAATGAATAAATTACAGTTACTTTACAAATAATGTTTACGGTAAAATGAGGAAAAAAAGAAAAGAATCATGAGGCACACACAATAATTCACCATCATCTAATGAAAAGCAATATGTGACAGCTTAATTTAGTCTTTTTACATATTCTTGATCTGAAATATATTGTACAAGCTTTAAATCATTATAGAATTCCACAGCTTGACGTCAACCACTGAAATATTCATCTGCTTTAAGTAGTTTGTCCATACTGATGCTTAAACATTTTCTGGAAATACTTGTGCTTTTTTTTCCTGTGCATAAACAGTAAATAAAGAATCTGGTATGAATCATTTTTATTGCTCTTTTCTGTAATCTAAACAATGGCTTTATGTTGCTCATGACGTGTTGCCTCACACTTCCACATAGTAGCTTAAGTTGATATGTTAAACTTTTTAGTGAACCATTACTTATTCAAACATCCAGCAGGTACAGAACAAACAGCTTAAACTACCTTTAAAGCTCTGTAAAGCCGAGCTGCGGATTGATGTAATAATTCTCTTTTCGATTCATCACTATAAATGAATCCTTTCACATTGTCATTTTATCCATTGCTATAATAAAAACATTGATTAGAGCCACTTTTAAGTAAAGGATCTAAATAAATCTTATGTCGCTGTTGTGCAGCTGTAAACAAGGAATTGTTTATGTGTTTCTCATTTGGGGAACCACTGGTTAGTGATCAATAGAAGAGTCACCATGAATAATGGCAGAAATAAATGACTCAGAAAATGGCTTGTGAATGTGGACTGCTCTTTAAAGTAATAATAATAATAATAATAATAATAATAATAATAATAATAATAATAATAATAATAATAATAATAATAATAATAATACAGCTACAATTTCAGCACTTACTTTCAGACTCAAATATTTGAGCATGCCTTCTGCTTCATATGTGCACTAACAAAATGAAAACTCATGTAGGAGTTAATATTTGTTCTCACTTTACATCTGCACCTTGAGTTTATATAACACAGGAGGTGTAATAGTGTTTGTTTGCTGGCCCACAAAGTTTTTTTCTAAACCGCACTGTATGGTAAATAAACAGGAAGTGATGTACATCCAGTTCCCGGTATGGGCTGCGTAACAGCAGGGAAATTTCCCTTACCTATAAAGTTTTCATACATTCCAGTTGAAACTTTGTCACAATCACTTTCACACTGGTCTTTTTCTACTTTTCACACTCGTCATTTTCTACTTCTGACACCAAAAAAGATCTCAGAGTTCACTGTATCCATGTTTAATATGGATTGCAATAAAATACATTCAACAATGTGTAGTTTGTCCATAGGACTTACATATTTTTCAAAAACATGTCTAAATCAACAGTCCACAAGATATTTTAGTAATTCTGGTCATCTTTTGATTACAGAAGGATCACTTTTATGGGACCTTGTTTCTGTAAAAGTTATTTTAAGTGCAGAGTGTTACTCATCATTTGCCAGAAGAGATTAGTTCTAAATGAGGTCCCTGAGGAGCTTGTTTGGCGTTTCGGAGCAGAATTATAATCACACATTTTTTGGAAGCCTCAACTTAATCTCCCCAGCCATTTATAAAATGAAAATGGAGCTATAGAGTCACGTATCTAACCCAATGTAGGCTGATTAATTTGCAGTGTATTGCACATCAACACTAATGTAGTGATATCCACGTCAAAATAAAAATAACAACACTATTATAAATATAAGTACATAAATAGTTACATGTTAACAAATAAATATATCATATTTAAAGAGTAAAATATATACATATTTATAGAGAATGAGTGTCTAGTCCTTTCCACATGATGTTTGTATTATCACAAATGCAAGTTCTCTTCAGATTCCACCTTAAAATCCTGCTGAGCTGTCACAGCTTTGAAAATGGCACCAGCACCTGCCCATTTCCCACTATTAGGACTTTAGGAAAACACAAACTGGTGTTGTTCTTTAGTGATGACCCACAGGTCACAGACAGATGTGCATTTTGCTGACAGAAGCAGCCCTAGAGTGTCGATGTTAGTCCACGAGGAACATCCCAAACCTTGAGCTCATCTCCAGTCTCCAGTTCTGCAGCCCAGCCTCTGGTACAGTCATCTGAGCGAGCAGTCCCTGTCCCTTTGTTATCCTGCTCACTGTCCAGCACTTCCTGCTCACAGGTGTTGAATCAGCCACTTTCGGAAGCTTCACCTCGCAGGTGAGCTTATCGTCCACGTGTACGGTGAGGAGGCCTGCATCGCAGCTAAAGGTACAGGTGAGGTTGAGATCGATGTATATGAAGTACATCCCCTCGCGTTTAGGCTTCAGCATACTCTGAACTGTGTCAAACAAGTAGTTGCTTCCTAGAGACGTCCCAGCGCCAAAGGGGACTGGAGCCCATTGCATCGTGAAGTTCTTCACCTCGCCTGCAGGAGGAGACAAACACATGTCATTTAGAAGATGTTTACAAAGTGCAGCAACAGGCGTGTCAGTTAGATTCCTTTCTGGTGTTGTCTTGCCTTAAGTCTGAAGTGATTTGGCTAGACAGCTAGAAACCATAAGGATTTTTGTATGTAGGCTAATTTTAGCGTATGTAGTATGTAGCAATCTATCTACAGGGGGAAGAAACATTTATGTGACGACTGCTTTTAGCAAAAGGTAGACTTACTTGAGATGGCTTCCAGCTCGACAAATTTATGCATCTGTTGACAAAGCGTTAAAAAGAAGTGAGTTAAAATGTGCACAGCATAGGCTATAAGTCAAACTTGAAAAACCAAAATAAACAGCTATTTATTCAGCGTTATTCCTTTTTCAACAGTACTCAATAGTTTACCTTGTATGCTGGGAACGATGTGCCTCCTGTCTGTTTTGATGCCTCAATGTTGAAGGACGGAGGCGATGACTGTAGTTTGCGCTCCAGCCTCATTACAAGCATCACTCCGCCGGCAGCCACAGCTGTCACCGCCACAAACAGAAAAATGATGGACATGACAAGAAACATGTCCAAGCAACCTCCACGCCGGCGGCCGATCTTCTGGAGAGACTCAACGTCCATTTCTTTATTTTGGTGTCCCATCAATAGGCAGGAAAGTGTGTGAGCTCCGTCCACTTTTAAAGAATCAGCTATAAAAAAAAGCTTCGGGGTGAAAATGCAAGCTTTAGAAGTTGTGCAGCTCCAGTTGTTCGTTGGTTTACCTCCACAAAATAGTCCTCGTGGTGTCGCACAGCTCAGTTGGTCTTTAAGTGAATGTCGAGACTGTGTGTAGTGTGTAGCTTTTATAGTCCAGCGTAGTGTAGCCTACTGTGCTCTCAGTTTCATTCACGGAGGAAAAACGCGGAAGTCATGGATTTCCCTCTCGCCTCCTCACCCCCGCCTCCCCCTTCTGCGCTGCGTGTACAAGAGGTGAGAAAACGAGACGGACAGACTTTCCGCAGCTCTCGCTGCAATTGCGCAAGTGCGCACTGAATGCAGCGAGTGCGGTGGAAAACGAAAGGGAGACGAGATGCACTGCCTCCAACCTCACTTACATTCCGACACAGTCAAACAGACGCTCACCTTTCCCTCTCCACTTTTAACCTCTCACAGGACTGGCAAAAGTGGCACAATGGAGATGAAGAGAGACTGTGTGTGTGTGTGTGTGTGTGTGTGTGTGT
>JAPMOB010221131.1:0-21809 GCA_029875015.1 Lepomis gibbosus | reverse complement strand
TAATTATGGCAGTTTCAGTTAAGAAACTTTTTAGCTTCTCACACATTCAGGCGGTCCACAATTGGCTGTCACTTTCTTTCGCTGGTTTATTGCTGTATGCGCGTTACTTTTTTCTTTTATTTATCCTTTTTATTATTTTTATTTTTTACAAGTGCTTTCATTCCACATAAACCTACTCGCTGATGCTCATTGTGTGCAAAGTATGGTGCATGCATCTTCTCAAGTTATGAAACCTAATAACCCCAACCTACTGATTTTAATACAGGCTACTGAAAAATATGTAAAACACATAGGCCTCCATGAGAACATTGAATGACAGAAAAAAAACACTTTGGTTTCTGATCGGTGTGGCCGCTGACTGAACAGATAAGGCACCAGGATTAAATAAGCCTGGCTGTTAGCCTGGTCTGGAGCAGGCTAGCTGTACAGAATAAATCGCCATGGCAACTTATATGCTACTGCTTGAAGTAGTATATATATAAGACTGAAACCGAGTCCAGGCTTAATTCAGCCAGGATATCTGGAAAATCCCGGCTTAATCCGCTATCCTGCTTTTGTGAAACAGCCCTCTGCTTGGCAACCTATCCACCACTCGTGTTTGCTGTAGCTCAGATGATGCAAAGCAGGCCCTTAATTACCAAACACCAAGTAACTAAATTAGAATACAATTAGGAGTCATTAGCAAACTGTTAGTTAAACATTAAACTGTTGGTTACTTTAAAACTGACCTGAATATCTGATGTGTTAACTGGTTGTATATGTCAGATTTATTGCATGACATGAGGCAGAGAAAAGCTGTTGCTCTCATTGTCCACTTAATCAGCTGAGTCAGTGTACTAGTGAAGGGATAGATCAAAGAGGCCAATAGAAGGTTTGCAAAGTAATTTCATGACACTTTGGAAAATTATTTTTAGTATTTTTGAAATACAAAAATACAGTAGTGTATTTTGATAAATGTCAAGGCTGCTGTATTTCTAGTTTATTATTATACACTTCACATGAGGTTATTAGGTATCTTATTTTATTATTATCTTATTTTAAAACCCTTAAGCATCCAGGAGTTTAGTGTCCATTTGTGCCTACTGCTGAAGGACTTCATGGTGAGACATAATTATTGCTTGCACTTATGTATGTAATGCAAAGTATGTGTTTAGTCTTACAAGCTGTTGAATACTGAGAGAATAAATAGGTCAATTAGCATTTTAACATAAAACCTGTGGGGGGGTTTCTCTCTCTGTTTTAGCGTGTTAAATTGCGGACAAAAATAGACTGATCTGTTGCTTCAGACAGATGGAAAGTGCAGAGATTTTTTGCCATGGGGTCATCCTCCTGGCTTTGCAATTTTATTTCCATGTCACTGAGAACAGTTTCCATGCTGCACACGTGTCCACACAACTTCACAAGCTCAGTCTTGCAGCATTCTCAGTCATTTTGAATACAGGATAAACTTTTACTTTAAAGCTGTAGGAAATAATTCGATACATTGATTCTTATTCAGAGTTGCACAGATATCACGTATTTTCCATCTGCAGTAATTGAGTAACAAACTTTTTAAAGGGGGGTAGGTTATTTTTCAGCAACGAAGCTGCCTGTTGTGCTAATTTCATCAAGTGGCAAAAATGTGCCTATTTCCTTCTTGTGCAAAGTAACTTCTGTAACAGTAACTAATTCCAGAATAAAATGTATTAAGCAGTGGAGTTTTTTTCCTGGAACAATAACTCAGAACACGTGTTTTTACTTAAGGCTTTTGCAGAGTATACGAATTTCAGCGTCGGCCTATAGCTGTGCTGTTCACACTACATAACTTTGCCGTAATGTGACGGGAGTCTTGAAGTCGTTGTGGCACCCTGCGTGACTTATCGGTGACAGGAGGTAACACACTACATGAGCTGACAGCGGCTGTGTCACACGAAGCTGGTCTTTAAACCACGTTTTGTCAAGAAAACACATGTGAAATGGGAAAGGACTCGAACATACACACAAAACAGCTATTGTTTATTATTATAAAGATACCAATTATAAATACAAAGAATAGGTATGGGTGAAAGAATGGATTAGCACACGCAGGTAGCAGGGATTGTCTGTGCTACACAGAGAGCTAGAGGTGAGTAAAAAGTGTTTTGCGGTGAAAAGTAGCTGCCTGCTCTGCCAACTGCCTGCTCTCATTGCCTGGATGTGGACATTGAGTTGGCCGACTCTTCCAGACATTTGGCATGCTAGATATCTCGCAGATGTAAGCGATGTGTCAGAAATGTGTCAGGAAGCCGTTTTGATGCATCCTTGAGTAGTTCACACATAGCGACTGCCGATAAGTCACTTATTTACCCCTGATCACAACCCAATGGTCACCGATGGTCACTGAGCTCAGCTACCGGCAAATAGGGGATGTTTAAAGATAAGTACACTTTACTAAAGTTCTGTTTTGACACTCCCAGGCCAGCATGATTTGCAGTTGTTTGTCAGATGACTAGCCTTGATTGGGATTTGTCATGTTAGTCAGGAAAATGGCTTATTGTTGCTGGCTGCTTGAGAGACTGCAGGCCCGATCCATGTCTCCACTTTAAAGTGACAAGAAACCAAACAGAAACTGATTGAGTCTCCATCCACTGGTGCTGTAAAATACCATGAGAATTGAGTTTAGTAAGTTGTGCTTCACATCTTGTTGTAGACTGGTTCAACCAAGTGATAAGTTAAAATATCATGTTAACAGTTTTTGGCAGCATGGTAAGGTATGATATATGTAGTGATATATTGTGAGATGATTTAAGCTGTTAGATTACACTAAGGTAACTATCCCTTTCTCAGCAACAGATTAAGCAGAAATTAACAATAGCAAATCCTCAATTACATTTTGATAAAATCTAGCCCCAGTATTTCACAATATACACTGAACAAAATTATAAACGAAAAATTATTTTTGCCCCTATTCATCATGAGCTGAGTTCAAAGATCTAAGACTTATTCTGTGTACACAAAAGGCATATTTCTCTAAAATATTGTTCACAAATCTGTCAAAATCTCTGTTAGTGAGCACTTCTCCTTAGCAGAGATAATCCATCCACCTCACTGGTGTGGCATATCAAGGTGCTGATCAGACAGCATGGGTATTAAACAGGTGTGCCTTAGGCTGGCCACAATAAAAGGCCACTCAAAAAAGTGCAGTTCCATTACACAGCACAATGCCACAGATGTCACAAGTTTTCAGGTAGCGTGTAATTGGCATGCTGACTGCAGGAATGTCCACCAGAGATGTTGCCCATGAATTGAATGTTCATTTTCTACCATAAGACCCTCCAAAGGTGTGTAAGAGAATTTGGCAGCACATCCAACCGGCCTCACAACCGCAGACCATGTGTAACCACACCAGCCCAGGAACTCCACATCCAGCATCTTCACCTCCAAGATTGTCTGAGACCAGCCTCCCAGACAGCTGCTGCAACAATAGGTTTGCATAACCAAAGAATTTCTGCACGAACTGCAAGGAGGCTCAGGGAAGCTCATGTATTCTTGACGTCGGGGTCTCGACCTGACTGCAACTTCGCACAGCCATTGAAGAGGAATGGACCAAAATTTCACAGGCCACAATCAACAACCTGATCAACTCTATTCGAAGGAGATGTGTTGTACTGTGTGAGGCAAATAGTGGTCACACCACTGCACATTGTTGAGTGGCCTTTTATTGTGGCCAACCTAAGGCACACTTGTGCAATACCCATGCTCACTACATTACATTTATTCATTTAGCTGACGCTTTTATCCAAAGCGACTTACAATTGCTATAGTCAGAGGTCGCATGCCTCTGGAGCAGCGAGGGGTTAAGTGTCTTGCTCAGGGACACATTGGTGGATGGGTCACAGTGGGGGACTGAACCCAGGTCTCTCACACCAAAGGCACAGTCTTAACCATTGCGCCATCGCCATCCCTCACTAACACAGATTTTAACAGATTTGTGAACAATATTTCTGAGAAATAGGCCTTTTGTATAGAGAAAGTCTCCACGTTATACGTTACGGCCTTTAGCTTGACAGAAGATGACATTACAAACTTTAGTGTTACACAGGGAATGAAAGTAGCAGCCGCCACCGGCGAGTAACTTGGTGGTGGTGGTGGTGGTGGTGGTGGTGGTGGTTGTGATGGGGAACTCGTCTGGCCATCCGCGGCTTTGGCGGACAGGAAAAATACACAGAATACTAATTTAGAATACTAAGCTTATCTATTAAACAAAATTTTTGTTTACTTAACTGGGATACAGAAAGATGGACTAGGAGATTAGAACTGAGAAAAGAACGCATTAATTAGTGGTTGAACAGTGGGTTTTATATTGAGCGTTTCCTGTATAACACACTGTGGTGAGTTAGTTTTTCTTGTGGTCTGTAGGTAGGCCTACCTGATGATACATCATATTATTTAATGCCATGTCTTCAAATTACTACTCAAATTATTTTTCTCATATTATTATAATTCGATATATCTTCTCCACCATTGCTCATAATAATAATTCTACCTAATTCATCATAACACAAGAAAGAACAGTGTAGTTCTATCTATCTAATATTTGCAATTAGATTATTTTCCAAAATCGTTCAGCCCTACTTCATAAGCAGACTAACGGCTCAACCTTCCACAAATGTGTGGTTGTCTGCAAAGGGTTAAAAATGACCTCAAGCATGAATGTATAGTGGGGCTTAGTAAAGGAATCCGAGCGCTACCAAGATAGGCATGTTGCAAAGAGAGCAGCCGTTGTTGTCTGGCCTTTTATTCTCTCATTCAACAATCTGGTGCGTCTCAGAGCTTCTTTATTAGGCCTTTATTTAAAGGCTGGTGATGTGGTTAAAGCGGATATGGACTAGACAAATTATAGCCTCTTGGAAGATTACATTTGTAAATGAAATAACCATGTTTAAAAGTTTACAGCATTACTTGCTATACTGACAGACTGGTAATGTGACACGTTGACAATGGAAAGATTAGTGGTTCTTTCTTCTATCCCTGCACTATGACAGTGACTAAAATGTGTCAATGTTTTTTAATGGTAAAATCAACAATGACATCTAACTGCAAAAATAAGAGACTGTGTTTAGTAACAGATATTTGAAAGTTTATTATTCAGTTTCCTTGGCAGATTAACGCTTTGCTGAATGCTGCCTTTTTATTGCAGGAAATAGATATCTTCTAAGCATTGTCTAGAATAATAACAGCGACTCCTCATTAGGCTCTAGTGAATGAGAGGATGGGTCTACGAGCCAGAGTTTTGAATATTTTAAAGCGTATAAGACCCTAGATACAGTATATCCAGAACTGATGAGTTCATACACTGAAATACATTTTGTTAAGATATTGTGATTAGAGTGTGATGTACAAATCATTATCTGTAGCTGTCATTATACAATCTATATAGAAATAATGTGGCATGCATTTTCAAACTGTAATTAACTCAGCAGGATATTATTTACAATAACATACTTCAGAAAAGCCTTGGAAAGTCATGTGGCGCTTGACTGTGCTCTGCCTTGCCTGTTATCCTCCTGCCCGTAGAGCATGAATATTTGATGTTAGGTGCATGATGTAACTGGTATTTTGAAGAGACATCCTTACTCTCTCCAGATGCCTTTTCTTGTTTGAGTGGCTCTGATTACAGAGTAGATACAAGGTTTAGAGTAGACATGGAGACCGGGTGTGTCTGCACTCACAGTCAGACACATGGGAACAATTACAGTGTGTGGGGTATTTTTCTCTCTCTCTCTCTCTCTCTCTCTCATATTATATTGATGATGCAGCTGACTCTTAAGCCACAGAGATTGTTGCTTTTGTGAGTATAGTTTTCTTTTTTCCCCCTTTTTTGAATTCCTTATTTGCCGTCTGCTGTATCTTAAGGAACAACAATACATTAAAATACTAAAGTGGACTGACTCACCTCTTTTTGTGTCTCGCTTTAGTAGACAAAGAGGGTTGGTGTCTCACTTTTCTGCCTCTTTTCTTTTCATTGTTTTTTGTTTAACTGGAGAAATTGTGGCTTTAACTTTATGATGCTGAGCTTCAGCAGTCAGAGCCAATGAGAATTGATTAAAGTCCAACTGTATCTGGCTGGATATTAGCCTGATCATCGCCTTATTGTATGCAGTATTGTTTTGTTGTCATACTCATATCTTCATTGGCTTTATCAAAATAAGTAGCTGGTTATTATTGTTTGGCCAGCTGTACTCGCTTTTAATGAGATGATCAAAAGCCCTTTTGATGTGAGAGACAAGGTTAAGTTAGTCAAACATCAGTAAAGAATTAAATTTAAGATTTCAAAGCCAGTGTCAGCCAGCTATTTTCTTGGAGTGCGTGAAGATGTTGTTTTTTTTTGTTGTTGTTTTTTTTAGCTCATTAGAGGGTTTAAACATGTGGTTAAAATGAGATTGTTGAACTTCCTTGTATGTGGAATCAGGCTGCTGCACAAAATGGTCAAACCCAAACAAATCTTATTTAGAAGAGCAAGAGTGAAGAAAAAAAGTGAAGTAGAGAAAACAAAGGCCAATAGAATGTCTCTCTATTGCTGTTAGTCTTGGCTCAATCCAACTTACTGTGTTTTTTTGTTTTGTTTTTTAAAATTTTACCAGAAGATATTTCATGACCTCACTCAACTTCATTTATTGGTGTAAAACTTGATGAAACCACATGAATGCACTAGAAAAATAACATTGCAAGATAGCATTTCAAGGTTGCAGTATCACGGCAATAATGTGTCCCAGAAATCCCAACTATAAACAGTTCCCAAGCCAACAACACACATCACCTGCCTAAATCAGTGATATAATATTTTGGAATGAGTGAGATCACCAAACCAAATACAAAATATGCCTTACATGACACATCAATTGTCTATATTTTTATGAACATCTAAATCTAGAAAAGAAAAATTATGGAAACACATTCACTCACTATGAAATCTGAAATGTTGCCATTAACATACCCAAACATTTGAGTGGTGCATATTTTAGATATGAAAGTTTTATACCAGTCAAGCTGCAAAATATTTAACATTGGGGGAATGAAAAACATCCGTGGTTTAAATATTTGATGAGGCAGTTTGTTTTGACCCTCAAATGCCTCTGTAAATCACAGCCTTGATAAATATATAATTTTATCAGGTAAACATTGAATGGAAAATAGTCAGAAATGGAATTACTCTCTTTTGTGATATTCCTGTCACTGTAGCCTACATGTGGGCCAGCTCTAACTACGTTAGTTTTGTCAAAAATGTTGGTTACTTTTAATTTGGACTATACACACATAAAATATGAGATCAGTTTATTATTATGCATGTCAAGTGCGATGGCATACAGAATATTATGTTTTCTATAATTTGTATATTTGGTCTCACACCTTGCACCCATTGATGCAAGTATACAGATTCTCCATCTAAGTAGATTTTTTGTGGTTTGACATAATTTAATCAATTTAAATGTCAGTATATTTTAGCACTATTTAGTTCATATTATGCAGTATAATGTTATGATGGTCAATTTAAAATGTTACAACAGTTGCAGCCACGCCAGCAGTTCAAGGAGCAAAACACGTGTATCTTTGTTGGTTGATGATCACAAAAAAATCAAAAATACTCTCAATTTACAGTTAGGCTGGTAAGGTCTCCACATGTTTAATCTCGGCGTTAACTTCACATTTAGGATTTTGGTTTTGCTGGCTATTTCAAAACGTGACAATGCAGCCCGACAAGAATGCGCATCAGACACACAACACTCTGTGTAACAGAGGATATAAGGCACCATCCTGTAGTCCTGCTCTAACTGCATCTGCTGAACTTTTACCTACTAGTTACTTTACATGGCCTGTTTTGATAAATGAATGTGGTAGAATGTGGACCACAGATTGGTCTAATTTGTTTTGAGAATGCTGTTCATGGCTGTTTTTTGATATTGTATCACTACATCAAATAATTTAAGGTTTTAGTTTCTTTTGATTTTGTTATTTTGTTAAATACCGCATTCAACTGAGCAGAGACACTCAACAGTGGACCCCCTGGTGGCTTGGGTTAGCACAAACACTTGCAGACCAGATTTTGGAACATTTTTTGCTGCTGCTGACTAAAAACAGTAATCAAATAAACTGGCAATTGATTCAATAAGGGGCGTGTCCCTTTTAAATCATTCAGCCAAACTCTGGCTGATACTGTAGAGCCTTGTAACACTGATTTAGATCACCTTTTGATTCCTAACAGTAAATCTTTTGGTAGGAGGTGTCATATGGTTTTACCTCAAGCACCATAGAAAGATCCATAAGTGAAGACAATGTGCAGATCCACTGTCAGGAAAGGGCATTAGAGAGTGCACTTGAAGTTCATTGGTGTCATGTTATTGGCCTGCACTACATGGAGAATGGAGGAAATGCACACACACGCACAAATATTGATTTATACTGTATATGTAAACAATGATATATATGATATAGTGAAATAGTGCAGTGTACCAGAGGGAGGAAGTGTTTAAAACAGAAGCAAATGTTCTCAAGACAGAAAAGTGTTTTAAAGAGAGCGAAATGGTGATCACCACATATAAGGAACGTCTGCTATCTGGCCTTTGAAAATTATGGAAACAGAAATGTTCCACTATGTCAGCGGTCCCTTGCTGCTAACAGCCCCTTAGCTGCAGCAGCATATGAAGTAGAGAGGAAAAACCATACCATCTGCTCGGGACATTCCTAATCATTGGCAGACCTTTCTTTATTGGCTGAATTCCTTGTAGGAACTGCTGATTTGTAAAAATGTGAACCCTTCCTCCATTTTTAGCCATCCTGTTGTGTGTAATTTGAAGTGCTTGCGTATGTGTATGTGAGTAAATGCTTTGTGTGCTAATAAGTTTTAATTAATTGTGGTGTTTTAGATGGAGTTGCTGGATAAATTCCCGGTGGAAGGAGGCCAGAAAGACCCTAAGCGCAGGATCATTCCGTTCCTACCAGGTAGGAGTTAAACACATGTCCCCCAAGGCCCATTCATCCACATTGCACGCACACAACTGGGGTTTGTTTGGTATGAATAGCAGGAGACCTATTTTGTTTCAATGTTCATTTCAGAAATATCAAGAAAAATACCCAAGATTTGCTGGGTCCAGCTGCTGAAATACCTTTTCGGTCTTGGCCTGTTGTTTGGACATTTCAAGCAAACTGTCAAAGTCATCTTTAAGAAAGTTTTTCTTCAATTTTCAAAGACTATAAGGTACTTGAATTAATCTAAAAAAGGTACAGGGACAATATTTATTGGTGACAGCCTTGCTTTATGATAAAATGAACATTAAATATGTGGGCAACAATGGCTCACTAATAGGCTGTGAATGAAAGCAGAATATTTTGCACACAAAAGAACCAGCCAGAAAAATGTGCTACAACCATAATTGGTCATAACCTCATTGTTATGGACCAAGACAGAGTATGTTTTTCCATCTACTCTTCAAACATTATCTTATATAGCCCATAGTCATATTAGGCAACTAAATAGAATTAGTGTTTGAGTGTTTAGGTGAAACTTGAAATATTTGTAATACCCGACTTTTTACACAAGACTTTACTTTCCTACAAGTCCCAGTGTCAACAAAGTTTGTTTGGAATATGGGCTTTGGGTGTGCTCAACCAGCTCTTGAAATTGTTTGAGATTTAGATCCTGCTGAAAGTAATCCTTTATGAGAGTTTGCAAGAAAGCCTCACCCAAAGACCCCACCCACATCTCCCCTACCAGGCTTGGGATGAGTGGGGGATAGGATTTTCTTTGTGGCCTTGCAGGTCTGGAACTCATTGAGAGAACACACAGACACACACACAAACACATACACACTGTTTGATGAATTTAGAGTAGGAGGAGGGGAATAGGAAAGAGAGAAATAAAAACACTGCTTTTCATTCTATTCCCTGCTATACCAGTTTACAGTCAGACAACGCATGCTGACTATGAATACTTTTAAGAATTCTCATCTACATTAAATTCTGTCTACTTCGTTTCTCTCCTGGAATTCTAGATTTGTTTTAAAATTTCTATCTGTAATTCTGAGTGTGTGGGTACAGGCGTTCACTCCTTTGGAAGAAAATTACTGAGGCAGGCGCTAAACCTCAACTGCTCCTGTGGAGTGTGAAGACACCAAAAGTTAAATACTGATTGGACTCTACATGGCACCAGATCAGGTCATACATCTCTCTGAGATTGATTCAAAGCTAACATTTCCCTGATTTGCAGAAGGATTTTCCTGACAGACAAAAAAACCCTTACACTTGCAGAACAAAGTCTGGACTAAGGGTTGAGACCAACCTAACAAGGCACGGAAGTGGTTTACCATGCTCTGTTTGGCTTGTTCAAGGCCCCAAGCTGTTTTTACTTCTTTGGTATCTCCACATCAGCAAAGTGGCTTGTCTGCATTTGCACATAGTGTAGAATGTCTGCAGTTTGTTTGCCAGCTGTACACACCAAAACCTTGGCTGCTGCATTTGTTCATGAGTCATATTACCTCTAAGAGGAAGTTCCAAAAAGTCTTAAACTTCAATATTTAAACCCATACCCTTTAAATCATTTTTTGACACTTTTATTGTCTCAAGATTGCATGGTATGTGCAGAGTATCTATAGTCCATTTGTTGCCCAAAGATCCCTCGCAGTAAAATCCGTTGATGGGTTCATAGATGACATTTAGATAAATTTGAACTGTTACCCTACAACCCTGAACGCTCTTTAAGGCAGTGTCAGCAGGTCAGCCTTTGAAAAAGAGCTCATGTGCTCTTGATCAATTATCTAAAGATGGGGTTGTTGAACTATGAGTCAAATCCCAAGCTTGAATGTGGCTCTGTTTCTTTAGGGCCCCTGCATGAGAAAAGAGGTGATATTCTTTCATGAACTTCTCAGAAGTAGAATATGAATTTGTAATTTGGGTTGACTTTTCTTTTTCCCTTTTCTTAAAGATATACATGATATACAGTACACTACCAGTACATAATTCTCCCAGCTCCTCTGCTTGGCTAGGGATCGCTCTTCCTGCCACAGTAGGAAGCACAGTATGTTGTGCAGGTCAAACATGTGTCTGTGGATCTGAATAACACATTCCCCAGTTGGTCCTCTATGAAGCTACAGTTCCAATGACCTTGTTGGTTATGCCTCATTCATATCACGTACATCTCTTGTCTGCAGGGGAAAGTAATCACTGCTCTTGTCTACTTGAAGGTGGAGTACCAGTAGCAGACTTGTCTTTTATGGCAGCAAATGAAGATATGTCTGGCCTTAGTCAGCAATTTAACTAAGAACTTCGTAATTACTACTCACATAGCTCATTCTTTCATGCTTTAACGTCGTAGCTTTTTTTCATTATTATGCTGAACCTTTTGGGGCAAGTCATTTAAGACAAGCCAAAGTCACTTGTTAGATTTTGTAACAGCAAGTTTCAAGTCGAGTTGATTTTGAAAAGGGTTGTGGATTTTGATTTGTCTTGAGACTTGGAATTAACTTGCTAGTACAGAACAAGTCAAGTCTCAGGTCTTGCAGTAGAATTTTAACGAGACAAGTCCAAGGTAAGTCCAATATTTGTAATGGCATGTTTCAAGTCTCCAGTCTTGTAATATTTTCAAGTATCAAGTCAGTCAAAACAAGTACAAGTTAAGCAAATTGTAAGTAAACTGCAAGTCTTTCCGATCTCTGAATGCTAACCATCAAAATGACACAGGATTTCCTTTTAAAGCTGTTTTAATAATTTAGCTTAGCATGACTGAGTCCTTTCAGCCTGTTTGTATGGGCACATAAAATGAAAAAACATTATGAATTCATGTGTGGTCCAGTGATTAAGAGGTGAGTGCTGAGAACAGTTTTCTGTGGGTGAGGTGTGTAACAACGGCCCTCTCTGTGTTCCCCTCTCTATCGGTCTCTTCTCTCTATCTACCTCGCTCACTTTCCCCCAGGAAACAAAAGTTGTTTGATACCCTTGGTCAATGCTGGCTCTGAGATTTACCTTAAAGTCTACCCTGCCTCGGCCATGGCTCCAAGGCAGCAGCTTTCCTTCCCTCCCTACCCAAACAAGCCCTTTTCTCGGCTGCACTCATGAGCTGCCTTGCATACAGAGTGGGCAGTGTTGAGTCAGTACTTCTCTCCTGAACTCTGAGAGAGTTGGAAAACCGTCAAGAAAGCTTTCTGTTTGAGGAGTGATGAGGGGAGGAGAGGAAGAAGGACACAGAGAGAGGAAGTGGAGAAGAAATACAGTAGGCGTCCAGGGGTTGACTTTCAAATCTCTTTCGTTTTTATGAGGTGTCCAGATAGTAGGGTTGGGAATCGCAGGGTCCCTTGCGATACGATACACAATACATGGCTCACGATAACGATAAAGCAATTCTGCGATAAACAATATATCGCTAGACAATCCTAAAATGATACATCACGATATCTGTCTAACAATGAATACAAAATGCCCATGAAAAAATTCTCACGTTTTCAGTAGGTAAATTAAAAATACAGAACTACAGAGCAACTATGAAAAATTATTATAAAAACATTTCTATATAAAAAGCCACAAACATGCAAATTCACTGAATTTACTGATTTTTGTTTTTTTGTTTTGTTTTTTTTGCTGAAAATACAAATTGCTGTGTACCGAATATATGTATATCATATTATATTGAAAACAGTGATACAGCATTGTACTGCCCTTTCTCCACTATTCACCTACAGGGAATTTGGGGTTTGAGTTCTGACTCTTTGGGGTTGCTGTAGTTAGTCTGCGTGGAGTGCAGAAGTAACGGATCACAGTCTTAAGCAGATCAAGACAGTGAAGTTAGTAGCTCTTTTTTATTTCACACAGAACTCAGGAAACATATGTATTTACACAGTATGTCACTCAGGATATTTGTCGGAATTATATTTTCGCAATGCTAATGTCCATTAGCATGTTAAAGGAGATTCCCATTATATGTTAGCATTGAGCTAACCGTCAAAGTGCTATTTTTAAAATTTATTTTATGTATCGATATGATGGGCTGGCATATCGATATAGTATCATGGAAAAATGTAGAACGATATATTTCTGTTTCGATTTATTGGCACACCCCTACCCAGTGCGTCCTTTTGGCCGCTCTGGTGAGATACTCCAACACCTTAGAGATTTGGAATGTCTTCTCAAATTCTTCACCTAGTTAAACAAATTTCTAATAGTCTCCCTCATGCATTATACTGCTTTTCTGAGCACAAATTAGTGAAATTAGGCTGGTCAGATCGTGTACACTTTATCCATTTCCTACCTTCATTCTTCTTTGATGTAATCATGTACAGTATGTAAAATGGTCAAGAACACATTACTCTACAGCCATGCTTGCAGCTCTGTGGAGACTGTAATGCTCATTGTACAACATTGTAAAGTGGATCAAAATTGAGACGCAGTGTTTGTTCTTTGTATTAGGTTCAGGGGAACACTCAAGTCATTATGATATGTTGTCTGGGACCAATAAATATCTGTACCAAATTTTGTGCCAATCCATCTAATAGAGGGATATTTCACTCTGTAAGTGGAAACCTTGACCTTATCGATAAATAATGTTATCACGATTCATTATATACCTTGAAAATCTGCACCAAATTTCATGGTAACTCAAATTTAAAATTGTCAAACTCATGGGAGATGAGATGAGATGGAGCTGGAAAGTCAGGGATCACCTGAGTTGGTAAGATTCATCCTCTGGGGCCCTTGAATATCCGTACAAATTCCATCCAATAGTTATTTAAAGAAAGAATAAAATGTCCAAAACAAAAACCACAAGAACAGGCGCTAAAGGAACATCTGTTATTTTAAAGATTTGACTTTCCTCACAAATTGACCTTCCTGTTCATAATATTAGCTCAGATGGAACAAAAACAAAACAACAACTTGTTAATTTATTCACTGACAGCATTTACAGTCTGATTCTTTTGATATTATAGAAGACTAGAGCTGGACAATAAAACAATTATAATAATTATTGTAATATATTTTTTTTTCAATAAACAATATTCAATACATGTTTTAAAAGTGTTTATTCACTTGAATCATAAACAAATTAGGACTTCTTTTTTTTCTATTAAGATGTTTATTTTGTTGAGGAAGAAGGACTGAAAAAAGCTTTTACTTTTACTCTTCCTTAATTTTACTCATGCATATTTGCTGACAAAGATTTTATCATAATTGTTTTGAATGTTTTACCTCAGATTTGTGAAGTGATTCACTGTTAAAAAAAGTTTAAACCACGATTTCAACCACAACTAAGTATTGAACCACAATCAGGTTTCTTCAGCTCTCACTCAGGGGCAGAAATCGGCCTTTATACTCGAAAAAAATAACGATTTGATACTTATCGTGATAATTATTGATACTGAAAGATATGAAACTTTTTATCATGACAACATTTTATAATGGCCATATCGTCCAGCCCTATAGTAGACTTTATTCTCTTATCTTTAGACGCTATAAATCGGGCAGGTGATCGATTTTCGCTGTTCTAGCTGTTTTTTTGTCCAAAAACAGCGACAGTTTGTGTCAACAGAGACAGTCTGGCTGGCCGCCATCTTGGTGAGGAAGGCTGAGCTGATTAATTTTGTTTCTGTCGTCAAATTGAAGTAGAGAAGAGCCCACTTACAGCCCTGTAGGATGTTCTCTTCTCAAGCTGTGGCCTGTAAAGCATGGGAGTGCTTTTGGTCATAGGATTATTGATTCTTTTTATCAATATTTCAATGTTTTGGAAGCTTTATTTTATTTGGAACGTGGTTGTATGGAGAGAAATAATGTTTTGAAGATTACTCCCAATAATAGTGAACATATAAACAGCAAGTATGGCCAAAAACATGGACATTTGCCTAATATATTTTTTATTTTTTGTAGTCTGTAATGGTAAAATAAATATGTTAATGTACAATGGATTTATATTCCTTAGCTTCTGACCTTTCAAAGGAGACCAGAATTATGCATCTAGGCCTAATGGTTATTACTTATTTATTTTGGGTGTGTTATTTTAGGCAGTTTGCCTGGAAATAGGTGGTAGGTACCAGTTTAAGTTAATTTTTTTTTAGTATATGTGAAACGTGGTGCTGGCGGGTTGACTGCTTAGTGGTGATCTCGTGTGCAGTGGATTCATGTTTCAGCAAGTCTGCTTTAAGTATTCTCTAAACAAATACCATAACCCCTTGATGGAAGTGATGCAGCAACTTCTCAAACATGTCCCTTTTTTGTGAACAGGATATTGTTACAGCCTTGTCTTCCTTCCCAGTTTATATGTTTGCATTAAAGCTGTCTCAGTAACTTTATTGGAGAAACTTAAGCAGCTAAAAAAATAGAAAAGAAATAGGTGCAAGCTCTGAAATTTCCTGCGTACTATTAGATTAGAGTGTTTTAACAGGCCGGTTTGTTGCCATTTCTTGTTATTGTTATGGCGACCCAACTTGTCTGTGCCTGTGGTTACTTGTGCCTAAAGATAAGAGTAGGGAAGTAGCATTTAAGCTGTCATGCAGGCATAATTTGCTTTCCCAAAATCATTTATTCATGACTTGGAAAGGCCAGCTTTTCACCTAGCTCCTTACTCACCTCATTGTGCTGTCAGTGTTATTGATGACGTGACTGCATTGTGTCTGCATGCAAATTCACCAACCATATTTTGTTATAGCCACTGTTTCCTTATTGTCCTTCAGTGGACCCCTAATTTTTTAATGTTGCTCTTGACAAGAGCAACATCTAAATGTAAAAGCAATTTGTTTACTTGATTAGAACATGTTATATAATTTTGCTGTGGATTTAAATTTAAAATAAATTTAAAATGGATAAAATTTAATCAGATGCACAGACATGCACATTTACTGTATATGCTAAGTTTTTACAGTTTGTATGCATGAATGAAAGTGAATTTCAATTTGGCTTTTCTGACTTGTAAGTTTGTTTTTCCTACTTTATTTCAGGGAAGATCCTGTTTAGGAGGAGCCATATCAGAGATGTGGCGATGAAAAGGCTAAGACCTATCAATGAGTACTGCAGGGTGAGTATACTGACCAATATGTTACTTTTACCCGGAAATCTGTGATGGTCATATATGTTGTAGTTCATGAAAGCTACACTGGCCAGTGAGCATTTACATCTTCTACACAGTACAAAGTTAAAAAAGCACTAAAATCAAGGTAGAGAGAACAATGGTCAGGGGGAAAGAAAAGCAAATATCCCACCCATGTTGTATCAACTTAATCTTATAAATAATCTTTTCATTCACTCTGTGTTTATATATAAGCAACACAAGTCACTGTTTCTTTCAGCTTATTCAAGATTATAAACAGAATATTTGAATACATGTCTTGGTTTCAGATTTTTTTTTATGATGACTCCAATGTCACACATTTGTAAGCCATTACCTTCATCTTTCAGATAGTCCACCTGTTAAACAATTTATTTTAAAAATTCAGACAAGTGGTTATATTCATTAAAGCTAATTTGCAACAACCAGATTTATAGGATTTCATTGTTCCAAGAACAGCTGTATGAATAATGCCCATTGGCCTTGTCTTTCTAAATTGCCACCGCTGTGGTGTGTCTCATGCTAAACCCCCTGCAGAAAGCCTTTGTGACAGCAGGCATCCACCTTGCTGTGGCGTCATTAAAGCTCCCCAGGTGCTCAGTAGCTGACTATGACCTCTCTGCTAAAGGAGACAAACAAAAGAGAACTTCTCTCAACGGATCAATAGTGGATGAGCAAAAGTCTGTTTCTGTGTAGCTAAATGCGAGTATGTCATTGTAGTACCTCCCAAATATACAGTAATCCTCATGATCCCTTTTGGACAATATCATTTATAAATGTACTTTATATGCTTCTGCTGTTAAGTTGCTGTCAGTGACAGAAGAAAAACAGAATGGACTCCAAACTTTAGTTTGAATATAGAAGTGCATTGTTTTGTGTTGATAGTGTCTTTTTCCCCAATTGAAATACTGCAGCTCTTTCCACCATTTAAAACAGAGATAGCGTGAAACCTGTGCATTATCCAGCCGGATACGGAACGGAATGGATTGAAATGCCACTGTACATTCTCAGGCTCCACTGTAGCAGAGCAGCAACAATAAAACTGACAATACTTGGCTAGTAACCAATTGCAACAATTTGACAGAAATGTAACCACAGCAACATAACTTAATACATTATGTGGGATGTTCAGCTTTTTAGCAACAGTACAAAGTTGTGTGCTCCTGAAGTAAATTCAAAGCAATCGTTTAAAATTGTCTTTAAAAATCAGGTTGCCACTTGTTTACCTGCAGTAACCAAGAAGAGAGTCTTTGTTTTGCAGCCGGGGGGCATTATTTTTTCCGGATACTTGGCCACAAATTCACGTGATTTAGGGGTGAAACACTGCTCTAGTATTCAGAAATTCCAGGAAAGATGAGCTGTTGTTATATGTCATGTTGTGATGGTGAACTATCAGCAGAGAGTTGTGCCAAAGGCAAAGAGCTTGCTGGTGCTGAGTTTGCTCCAGTCAGCACATCCACATAGGCTGTGTTTTTGTTCAATTTTACAGGCTGCCGCTTGCCTTAGGGCCTCTCAAACTTACGCACCTCCTTCTGTCTCTCTGAAAGAAGACATTTGATGATGTTTTTACAACTTTTTTGACTTATTCATGTATTTTCAACTGTATTATTTTATCATGGGATCACTTCTCTTCTCCATTAATAACCTTGTGAAACCATCGCTGTATAAATATCAGTATATAAAAATATCAGTTCACAAGGCCTCATAGTGAAAAGAAAAGTTGTATGTATGATAAACAATGTTGAGGACCGGAGGGGCTGGTGACTATGCAGCCCTACTCCACCTCATGTCGTCTGGGGTTAAAGGAATGTACAGCTGGTGTAGGCAACATCTTTAACCACTTATGTGAGATATAAGAGTCTCAGAGAGGAATGGTTAGAGTTGTTGGTTCGTGTGTATGGGTTTGGATGTTTATTGTAATAGCTGGACCACATCACTAGTGTTGCTGTGGTCTAAGGTTTTATTATGGAATTCTCTGGGGAAAAAAACTACAACTATCTGTTGTGGAGTTTATTGATTGACATCCACGTTTTGTCAGAATTGTTTACGGGTGAGTGATGTTGAAAATTTATCGAAGAAAGAATCAAGATCAACTTAAGCACCAGTGTTTAAAATTTGAAGAACTTCATGTAATATTTGAGGAAAAAATACTACTGAGTATGTGAGAGCATTGTGTTGAGTGGAAATTAACACAATCTTGTCGCACTGCTTTTACTTAGCAGTAAGAAGTTTGCCAGCCACTGAGCCAAATGTTATCTCACACACCAACATTGTCTATCTCACACAGTGATTTAAAACATCATTTAGCCCTTTCATAGCATCAAGGCAGGTCAGATCTTGACTCTAGCAAAAACTTGACTCTAAGCAAAAAAAAAGGCATTTTCATCCACCCCCACATGCAGTCAGGTTGATGAGGTGAAACTTCATGTTTCTCTCAGGGAAGAGCTAAGTCAGCCCTTTTGTTGCACAGCTGAAGTTTTAACCTGACTCATATGGAATTTTCCCGGGAGAGTCCTGTTCTTATTCATGTCAGGAAACATAGTCGGATAAAAAAAACGTGTAATCAGAGATTGTTTGCATAAACCAAGAGTAAGATTGTTGACAAAAAAGGTCACACAGCCTGATGAAATGCATCGCATCAAGACATCTGTTAAGTAAGAAAACAGTGCATTAATCACTGTTCAAAAGATTTGAAAAGAAAATGTTTTTGTGACTAAAAGCATCAAGACTTTGCATAAATAATCCCTCAAAATGATATTTATTCAGGGGCCAACAGTGTTTTTGAGCATAAACAGTCAATATTTTGAAATTATATTCACAGATAGCCCTTTTTTTTTTTAACTTTCAACAAATTTTTCAGTGGGTCTTGCCTTTCTGAGATGTAACACATGCAAATATGTATAACATCTTAAACCTCCTTTGTTGGTGGTGTTTGTTGTATGTGTCTACATGTGAAAGGTTATTAGGCACAGATGCCATCACACTGTACCGTACCTGATGGGACTGCACAAGTAGATCTCTTATTTCCATTACCTATTTTTCCTTGGCGAAAATACACATACGCGACGCACACACACACACACACACACACACACTCTCACATGTACACACTCAGTCACACACAATTACCTTAATGCTGCCAGCTGTAAAGAACACCCATAAAGTCCATTTGCTGTAATGTACCCTGAGCCTCCCTCCAGTTTCCTCCCTGGGGAGAATTGTAATGAGTGGACGGGCCACAGGCTGACGTGAGCAGAGGAATAAATCCAAGGAGAGGATAGCCAGTAGAGGATGCACTCTGACCTCAGGCACAGCGCAGCATTCTGAGCTACTTAGCTTCACTGTTTCAAGACATGGATGAAGCCACTGTAAAAAGGGAGATTTTGAGGTCATGTTAATGCATAATATTCAAGCAATATTAGATGAGCCCTAGATCAACAAACATGTAAGTGGGAACATATGCACATTCACACGCCAAATAACTTTGCTGCTAATTGAAAACACATGTTATACTTTGTCCATGACAGTATCCCCACTCCTTGCCTTCAACACAGGCTGTTGGCATGGACTCCTAAGTATGGCAAGGCAAATGTGGCATAAGACAAGGCCACTTTGTTTTGGTCTTTGGCTACCATTCAATGTCCGTCTGCCTCGAGGTTATATCAGTGTGTGTCAGAGAGTGCGCGAGGTAGACAGAGACTCTGCTCCTTTAAAGGACGGAAGTGAAACACTTAGGAGTATTGCAATCAGAGGTAGAGGCCATCAGAAGAAGCTTGATGGATAGCACTGAGCTTTGCCTGCCAGCAAAAGGAGGAGTGGCCTTGCTCCCTTAGCTGTAAGACAGATAGTCACCACGGGGCCGTTGGTGACAGCTATTCCGTCTCCTGGTTTGGGGCATCAAGCTGTTGAGGTGATTATCTGTTTGACTGCTACCCTTTAGTGGTTTGGTTGAAAGAGTCGGAAAAGATAAAACAGACTCAGGAGAGAACCAAAAAAAGGTGTTGAAACAGACACACTTGAGTTGCCGTGTGTGCAAGAGGGAGATCACACCAATAAAGAGAAAGCTGGATGGGGCTGTTTGTCTTTCATCTCCAGCCCTGTTGTCAAGTCTCGTTTCTCTGCTGTTAGTGATACTCCACATAGGCATAAGATTAGGGAGGAAGGTAGGCGAGACGGATCAATGAACTAAGCTCAGAAAAAAGAAGAGAACAGAACCAGCTCGTGCCATTGGAAAACACTGGAAAAAGCGAATGGAAAATTACAAATTGTACTTATTATTGATGCACTTTAATTCTGAAATCCTCAATTTCATATTAAAAATCAACACCAGTGGGGAATAACAATAAATGTGAGAAATTAGAAATAATGTTGTGCAATAATGCCCCCCCCACGTGCGCTTCCTGCCGCTTCAGCTATCACTATCATAAAAACAAAGTGACTAAAAAAGATTGGGTACATGTGGTTGATGTGACAGGGGGTAATTTATTTGAAAAACTTCAGACAAATGAATATTAGATGAAACAAGTTTCTCTGTGCCTTGTGTAACATTAATACCTGCACAAGACGGCAGTCTGAATATGGCCTTAATACTCTATGTAGTAATTGTTCTGTGTGACTTGATGGAGGCCAGGCACTCAGTGAGCACTATATTCAACCTCTGGTTGATTTTTGGATGTACTGCAGTGATTGTGTGCAGGTTGTGCTGTTACCTAAGTTTTCTGCTATATTTTATGCCTGCAGAGCCTCATTCAACTACCGGTCTACATCTCCCAGTGCGAGGAGGTCAGAGTGTTTTTTGAGACCAGACCTGAAGACCTCAACCCACCCAAGGAGTAAGTCTCACGCTCACATACACTCTCTCAAACAATACCAAACCCCTGCCATTGTTCCTGTGACTGATGGTGGGACGTGGCATGATGACATTTACACCATCTAATGGATAGGATTTCATACTCTTACACAACTTCCTGTTTGATTTCTCAAGCAGAAAAAACACTTAATGGGACCCTTTTTTAAATGCTCATGCTTAGCATTTAAGCATGTAGCTGCAGCTCAGACTGCATAGTTGCTCTCAAGGTGTGCAGATTCACTCTGTCGTCTCTTGTAAATCTCCGTCAACACATTAGAACCCTATTCAGCGCTGACAGTTTGCTTTTAGTTTGTGGCAAAACTAAGACATCAGCGGGCAATGAATGCCAGCTTCTAACACACAGAAGCACATGTTGACAAAGACACATACTTTACACACAGGCCCCTGTTACAAATGTGTTGTTATTAAGGTTACCAGCACCTCCAGGGCAGTGGAGGTTACGGATGGCTGGTTTCTAGACCATAATGTGGGGCTCACATGTTGACCCCAGAGATGGCTTTTACACCAACAGCTGTCAGCTGAGTTATTAGTTTTAACCTCTCTGTCATCACATACAGATGTGTGTGGCACTGGGCATTGAGAAGTTACCTCAGTCTGCAGGAAATTGAGTTGATAAGTCCTGTGATATATGACAGGAGTGCATATAGCCACAGAAGTGAGACTTTCACTGTATCCCAACCCCTTACTACAAACGTAATACTATACTACTATACTGTAGTAAGAATTTAAACCTAACATAACCATGCACTTTTTTCCGGTCACTACAGAATGAAATGAATGGACTACATCATTTTGGACTAATACTAGCAAAATGTAAATAGGATTATTACTAGGGGTGGGCATAGATTAATTTTTTTAATCTAGATTAATCTAGATTAATTTTGAAATTAATCTAGATTAATC
>JAPMOB010221127.1:0-20379 GCA_029875015.1 Lepomis gibbosus | reverse complement strand
ACACACACACACACACATATGTATTCCTACCTTCTAACAGGGCTGTTGCACACTGTTAAACACTAAATATTGATTTTCTCACTCCCTCTCTTTGTTATCAGTGAAAAGCCAATCAACACATGGTCTCATTATTTCCCTTGTGTTCTTTCTTTGTGTTAACCTATTTTTTCGTCAGGATCTGGAAGAAGAGGAACGCCTTGTACCCACTGTCCCCTGTTTAATTTACATTAATTTACTTGTCTCTTGTCTGCAGAAAACGCTTCATGATTCAAACACACTCTGGTAGTGTGAAATTATAGCAATATTTGACTGTTGGAATGAAACAATAAAACATTAATTTTCCGTTCTTTTAATGTATAATTTTTCAGAGCCTCTGCTAAGCCCTCAAATCTGGATGCTCTTGTACTCCAGTCTGGTTAGTCTGTTACACCAGATCATCCTCTCTGTGTAAGGACATAAAAATAAGTGGTGTGATTTTGCAGAACTGGCAAATTCATCGTGGACTGTGTCATTTGCCCAAAACTGAAAATACCAGACTGAATGTCACAGGCTGAAATAGAGATACCAGTTTATTACCTGAAGCTCTGCAATTGATTAGTTTTCAGTGTATCCAGTGAGAGAGCAGTGCAAATGTTGTTGGCAGCATTGGTAAACTGTTTCAGTTTTTCTCGATTGCTTAAACACATTTCATGAAATTATGCCTCTTTTTCTCAAAACTCTAAACACAAATCCACAACTTCTCACCCAATTCCCCACACATCCTATTTTCAGGTCAAAATGAAGCTCTGCACTCAAAACCATGGCACACAAACATGCTGCACAAACCCTCAAAACACACACACTACAACACAGTCTTACACACTGATGAGATAAATTCAAAACAGTACTACAAAAACTGGTTATTAGTAATGTTGCTAGTGGTTCTCCCCCTCAAAAACATTTTCACATGATGAACACAACAAAAGAATTAACAAATATAAATATTTGCACATATTTTTTATTCCTTAGTGGACTGTACAGTACAACACACCAAACAACAAATTATTCTGCCCCAGCGTCCTGTCTTTGGTCTGGGACAGGGCAGAGATTCTTGTTGTCCACCTACTTCACCACCTACTCCCCCTCTCTCTACCTCCTCCACCTCCTTCACTTCCTACTCCTTCCTCCTCCTCCTTACTCCTGTTCCGCCTCCTCCAACTCTTCAGAAGTAAGAGAATAGAGCTGCTAGTCAATCTATAGAAAATTGGTTAAACCCATCACTTGACCTCACTCATTAGATTGGAAACTACTACATTTTGAATAGTGCAGAAGGATACTGTAGATGATTAACATGGAAGTTAATCTATTCATCTATTTATTTATCTACACATTTATGACCTAAATCATTTTGTACTGAGGGATTTCCATCTGGTCAGGACCAATTCTTATGACATCTTTGACTTTGATCTGATATGGAGGAGGACATTTGAAAAACTTATTTATCTTAAATCACTTATACTCTGACCTCTGACAATTAAATGAAACAGGATGTGACTTCTCCCTGCACCTCTTAATTTTTTTTATTTTTTACAATTCGCAGTGGCTTTTTAAAGACATGATGCACTGGAAAGTTCAGTATAAATCCAGTTCCCTTTTACTGTGTATAGTTAATCCTGCAACACTCTGTAGAAAAGCATTTTACAATCCTTTTCAGAAAAGTTCCCTTTGTTCCTCTAATAGATCTTCTAAATGACTAGTTAATCCTGCCATATTGCAAAGTGCTTTATAATCCATTTCGACAAAGACAAGATGAAACTTAAGTGACTCTAAGCTGGTGGAATATTGTTTAAAAAAATAATGCTTTTCAACAGAAGTTTGCTGTGTGTTTGGGGAAAAACTGACCTGGCTGTTAAAACAGTATCACAATGAAGCTCATCTCTAATGCTACTCTGGCTTCACTGAAAGTAGAGAAAGGGGTTTAGGAAAAATAATTATGTTCTCTCCATGTTCTGTCCTGATATTTCAACAAACTGGAACGGTTCAACAAATCCACCAAATGTATCTTAAAACCTCTTTATGTATTCATGACAATTCCTGGAATTTTATTTTACACTGATTATCCACTCAGACTGACCTTGTCTTAGGCAAATCGCCTTTTACAACAAGCAGTTTAAGAGAAGCTTGTTTGACCTCTGGTTCACTCATTTACATCAGTTCACTTGTGCAGATGAGCCCGGTATCCATCAAGATCCACGAAGGCGCCTGGAAATACGCGTCTGTCTTTCAGATTTCCGAATGAAACAGCGGTGAAGTTTGTGTGATATCAGTGACAAATCCTGACAAACCACTTAAATCTGGAGTCCGGAGTTTAAATTTTGGGGGAGAAAAGTGTTAAGTGACAAAACAAAAGTGGGATCTTCATGTGTTTGGCTCTCCTTTGATATGCTGTCGATGTGAACACATTCGTGATGCCAAGGCAGACATTAACCTAAGCAGCTCTGAATGAATTTGGTGTGTAGGATGAGATTATTTCATCTACATCAGCCTAATTGAGGCCTGAATTGTACATCTACATTCCTTGCAGTTCACTTGCTCATGAGTGACTGCTACTGACCTGGAGTGAATCTTCAGCAGTGAAAGTGCACCTGTATTTGCTTAGATGTTGTTATAAAAAAATAAGTTCAACATTATTTGATATAAAAACAATGAACACAGAACCCTTATGGCATAAAAGATAAGGCAAAACATGATTTGTGTGAATGATAGCACTTGTTGTTTATACTGTGAATCAGCATTTGATTGTTGGCCTTTAGGAATGAGTCATAGTGGATATGCCATGTGAGGGGGAAAGGTGTTGGAGCTGTTTATTTGGCCATGAGAGTTGTTGCTGTCTGAATCTGATTAGAAAAGGCCTGAGCTGTTTATGTGTTCATATACGTTGTGTATTCTGCAGTCTTTGGTTCCTGCACAAAGTGGACAGCCGTGTGTGTCTTTTTAGCTAGGCTAACAGCTTCTTGCCGTCTGTGTTATTTACTGTCTGTATGACTGTATAATCCCAATGTTTAATCCCCGCTGATGAGGATTAAAGCTGATGGAAGTACATTGTTTTGACCTGAACAAAGTTCCTTTAGAGAGGAAGGAAATATCAGGAAGACACATCAGGTCACCAGACACCAACGTAATATTTTTACCAGAAATGTTCCATGAATGCTTCACTAAAACTTATGACTCTACATTTGTAAAATGTTTTCTCTTACTCTTACTTTGTCACACTTTCAAAGTGTTTTTCCTCCTCCCTTTATTTTACTGTAATCTGCACGCTGGCAAGTTGGCACACTCTCCAGTTATTGTTCATCCAGATAAATACGTTTTATTTTAAACACCAGACAGCCTAAGCCTTTACCTTAAAACACCCACACGACGACAGTGTTGTTCACATGTTTTTAATTAAATGACCTCCTATGGAAAGAAAGCTATTAAATCAACTTCAGTACCGTGTGGCGCCCCCACTTGAAATACTGCTTATTAGAATTAGAATTTGTCTGGTTTAAGAAGTTTAACTCTTATAGATGTATTGTTTTTACTTATTTTAATTAATGTTGTATTAAGTGGATTTCTTAATGGTTAACATTTCCTTAAGGCAGGTGGATACAGGTTGTAAAGACCGCATAATTGCTATTCAGTTGAAACTTAATTCCCACTGAGATAATGTTCTTTTTCTTTCTCCCCTCCCCCTGGTTGTGATCTTGCACCTTTTCAAGCCAACCAAAACATTCATTGTAGTTGTATTCCTTGGAAATCGTCCATGACATCTTACGCTCATTCTGTTCAGTAAGCCAGACGTTGTACTGATCTGGACATCTGGAGACGGTCATGAAAGGTATTGCACATAGACCACCCTTTATTTAGGTTTTATGATATGTTTATTTCGGCTCACCATTGTTTGGTTGTATTCGTGCATCAGTTACTAGTCAAATAATAAGCCATTAGGGCTGAACAATTAGCCCTAAAAATATCCAAATCGCAGGAGCTTTTTGCTAAAGGTAAAATGTATCACAACAAACCACTATAAATAAAGCATTGCATTCATGCAGAGATGTCACAGCTCCAGACATAAGTGAACATGCTTGTGTGGTACAAAAATCACATTATCATTTTTCCATTTTTTTCAGTGAAAATGTAATGCAAAATTTTACCATTACAACTAAAATCGCAATATCTGTCAAACAAATGACACAATATGATTTCTTTTCATATTGTTCAGCCCTTTAAGCCATCACTTTCTTTTTATTTCAGCTTCCTCATTCATTTTGTTGTTGTTGTTGTTGTTTTTTTTTAAAGATGCCCTCTGCTGCTTTTTTGGCACACAGGGTTCAGAGCCATGGCCTAATAATAGCCTCCATATTTTTATTTTCTGGGGCTATTGGTCTGTGAAAATTCCCAGCACATGGCTTCCTTTGGTTCTAACGCGCTCATCTTTAATGCAATCAGACGTCTTGTGAGGATTTCAGGCTCTGATGATCCCCTGATGAGGGAAGAGAATTTAAAAAGAAAAAGTACAAATACAGACGAGGGAGAAAAGGAAGAAAAACAGAATCAAAGCTGCTGTGGCATGCCATGATTGGGGAGTCCATAACGCTTCTTAGTTCCTCCGTTGGCCTCTCTGATCTTTTTTATTATTCTTTTTCTAACTTTAATATAATTTTTTACCACAGCTAAGCCATGTGCCCATTTTTACCTTTTGGCTTATTGCAATAATGGGACCTGTTCAGTTTGATCAGTTTGCTGTGCCTTAGCACTGTTGGGAATGACGAACACATGGGACTTACATGTATTCTCTGTTTCACTGTTGATCATTTAGCACAGGGGAAAGAGTCTGAAGGCAGAAATTGGGGGTGGGGCAGAGAAAGCTATACATGTTGAGAATGTTGCGTCATTTGTACACTCACTGCCTAGCATTTTGACTCTTTACATCACTGTGACACTCAAACAAGAAGACTGGCCAAGCTCGTGGTTGGCAAAATTCAATCAGCTCCCCCTTGCCACGCCACACGTACTTTATACAATCTCACGTGAGACTCTCTAAGTAAATCAAGGGCACATTTCCCATGTATTAATTAACAATGATTTCAGGACAGAATTGCACACACTGACTTATCGTCTTCATTTCTAAGGCCTTTATTTCTCCTTCTCCTACACTCGTTCTCTCTCTTTCTGCTGTGGGACTTGAAACAATTTTGATGTGGCTTTTTATTTAAGACACCAGCTTTGTTTGAGGTGTCACAAGCTTAACTATGGTTAAAGGATTGACCCCTTAACCACAGTTAAGCTTGTGGTTCTTACTGAAATAGATCTGATTCACAGCCATGTCTTTTCATATTGCTGATAAAAGCCTCTCATTTATGTAGTAGATAGGAGGTTGGTTGGAGCTTTAGTGGGAACCATTGATCTCCATCAATGCCTTTGTTGTATCTGGTAATGTTTCCTTGCTGAATTATTTAGTTTATAATCTTTATTTATAATTATGAGATGTTTGACTAAGTTATGCAGCTGAAAATTGTATACTCCTATATCAGAATGGTACTATACAGTGTCACTGCAATAGACACCTGTTGTTATTTATGAATGCAAATATATCAAAAACACTGTATTTGAGAATATGAGTTCTGTTGTGCATATTATCTATGAAATAATGTTGTTTTATAGCACAGAACTGGACGACAATTTGCATTAACATCTGCAAACTTTGTGAGCGCTGTTGTCCTTACTGCTTTCTCAAACTATCGATTAGTGGCACCTGGTAGTGGGAGGGGCTGAGGAAAATACTGTTGGTAGCACCATTAACTCTGCAACAGGAAGAAATGGGGTGTACAGGAAATGCCAGAGACAAATACCTGCACCAGTGTGTTGCAGAAATTCTGACTATTACAGTATATTGATGAAATTTCACAAAAGAGTAGCGCTTTCTTAATGGTTTTAAACTAGATTTAACACCATTGTGAGCGTTATTGCATCTTTCCACAGTATGGCTTGTTTTCGCCCAATGTTGAGTTTAAAAATAACTGGACTTGCAAATTGATTTTGATCCTTAGCTGAGCCTCTGCGGCTAGAGGGAGGCTCCTGAATTTTTAACAATTGTTAAAGTTGTGTCAGTGCTACACGCTCAGTGACCTGGTTCTTGTTCATGTGTTATGTTAAGGGGGGGCAGGGTGAAACCGCAGAGTGACATGGCTGGCTTGAGGGGCTGAAACAAGCGATGAAGCTTTAGCTTTTGTAAGTTTTAACAGGTGAAGCTAACAAAATGCAGTAGTGATTATGGGCTGAAGGGCATAAATAATCTTATCAGAGGTGCTAATTAGCTAATTAGAAAAGGCACGAGGTTGTGTGATGGGGAATTTGCTGGAAGTGTTGACATGAAACTTACTTCTAAACCCACAGCAGACCTGTTATCCTGACTGTTCAGGCTGAACATTTGTGGGAAAATATGTTGACTGCAGCGTCAGTGTAATCAACGATCGTAGACACAAGCCTTCCCATTGGGTAACAGTTGTCTTGTGCTTTCATTCGTTTTCCCTCCTGGATTGTGTTGACATTTTTTTAAAAAGAGAAACAACAATGACCGAGGATGAGACATTTTTCACTAGCAAAACTTGAAATTGTACATAAGGCAGGTAAGTAGACAAGCACAAACTTTTCCTCTGGCACAGTTCGAACTCACGCTCAAGGATTATGCATCAGACAAGTCACAATGTTCATTCATTCCTTTTCAGTACATATGGTAGTTACAAAAAGTGCGTTCGAAGCCCATGTCACACAATCAAAATTTCCATTTTGGAAGGAGTCAACCAATTTAAAGCCTCAGTATGCCTCAAGTGAACAGTCAGGTGGTCGAACAGGATCTGAAAACCACTCCCCCCACACTTTTCTGAGAGAATCCAGAAAATGAAGTCACACAACAGTCTTTCTGGACTTTCTTGAAGCAGCAGCACCACACCCACATCCCTGTAAGGCTAAAGATGATATAGAGAGAAACTGCTCTTAGTTTTGTTGCAAAGATATAACAAAACTAGTAAAGATGCAAACTCTTCATGTAACACGCTGTTAAATCTTACACAGCCCCAGACGTCTCAGTGTGTCAAATAAATCGCTGCTTATTTTGAGCAGTGTCCACCCTTGAACTCATTACATGACACAGCTATCATAGAGAATATTAGTCAAACATTTCCTCTGCTGCGGATCGAGAGCTTGAGGCAGCATCTTGAGCTGTAGCGCTAATTTGACTGAAGCTCAGGCATTCTTAAGCAAACAGCATTTTCCGTCAGAGGCAGAAAAAACCTGAATGGAGAAAACATTTTGCAATTGATTGAAGGTTCTGCAACGAATGAAGAATGTTAGACTCAGTGGATGGGATTTAGTTTGAGGGCAGAAAGTCAGTACCTGAGAAGTGACATCAAAACAACACTTCATGGACAAAGTTAGACTGCATGTTTGCATAGAAAATGCTAGTTCAGCTTTTTGTGCAATTCCTTGTGTGTTGAAACTGCCTAATGCTGAAGATGGACGCCACTTACTCCTTCCTTCCCCCTCTTCTTCCCATCCATCCATTTACTCGCTGGCACTCTGTCAACCTCACTTAGCTGCCCTGTCACCAATTACTCTTTATGTAAACACGAACCACACACACACTTCATCTCTTCACTCCTGCTGCTAATGGTTTCTGATGTCACAATCACAAGCCTATAGCCCACTGTCTCTCTATTTCCACCCGCTTTGGACACACAATCTCACACATACATTGACAGGCACTGTGGGGCTTTGCGTTGTATGCTTCTATTCCTGCACCTTAACACAGGGATTGAATCCTTTTCTGCCTCAAGGGACACAAATGTTTGGCACATAATAGAGGAAGGAGCAGAGAAATGGGAGCAGAATAAGGCAATAGTATTGTCCTGCCAGAGCTCTGGCCTTTCTCCAGGCATCTTGGCCGTATAATATACCTGCTGCCTTGTGAAGTTTTTATGGCGCCTCTTCCTTCAGAAATGAACTTTGCTCAGAGAGGTGGAGATAATGAAGTCGAGTTTGTGTGTGTGTGTGTGTAGTGGTTGGGGGCAGAAAAAGGCCTATGTACAGTGACTGATCTGGACATCTTTGTTGCATGAGATGCATCTAAGAAAATATTTTATATGGACTAATAACTTATAAACTGACCAAGAATCTTTTTTTCTCCCGGATCTCCACATGAATGAACATGCCTGGTGGACAATTGCACTCCTTGAGCCAATTCAGTTCGCACGGGCCAGTTTGAGGTTCAACAAAGAAAGAAATCTGGATATTTTGAGCAGGAGATGAAAGATCAGGAAAAGAAAAGAAAAAACTCAACAAAAAAAGGAAGAAGAGGGGAGGAGAGCATGTAGGCCTTCTGTGGCAAGGCGAGGTGACAGCTAGCATGAGGTCATCTGTCACTTTCTCACAGAGAACTAATTTTAGCATTATCACCCTCATCTTTCCTTCTCTTCCCCTGCCCCCCACCGTCACACCATTTAGCACCAGCCACCGCATGCTTCCCTTTGTGTCAGCCGTGACTTGCTAGTGGTTACAAGGGTGACACGTTTGACACAGCTGAGTGTGTGTGTGTGTGTGTGTTTGGGTCTGATACAGCCAGAGAGAGAAAAGGTGTATGCTTGGTTAGGGTGTGCATGGGGCAAGAGCTCCATAGTGGTCTTTGTGGCTCAGACTGCTTACATGCTTCAGAGTTCACAATATCATTTTTTAAGAATAATATATATTGTATTGGTTGTGCCACAGACATGATCGGTATGTGTGTCTGTGCAATCTGAGTGTGTCTGTAAAGCTTTGTGTGATTATGTACTGCTGACAGTGAATTTCTGATTTTTTTCCTTAGATAAACTCCATTCACTCCTTTTTGATGTTGTGTTCTGACATCTACTAACAGAACATGGATTTCCTATATAAAGTAGTAGGCTAGGTAGGCTGCTTCAGAACACAGGGCTGGCGTCTACTAGCATGCAGATTTCCTGCACAAAGTGCAGTCTGCAGCTTGCAAGTATTAGTGCACAAATGGTGTAATTGTTAAGCATTTAATCAGTCAACTACAGAAGAACGTTTTTCACATTTTTTTTTGACAATTAAGTGATAAAATGATTTATCAATTTATAGTAACAACAAAGTAGAAATGTATTGATAATGACAACAATCTTTTGTTGCAGAGGCTCGCTAAATAAACTCATTTTTACAGGCAGCAGTGGTTTGTTGCATGACTTGTTTTTACATATAGACATATTTCATTGGTCTACAATAATTTATTTCTACAAAATTACTTTCTGTCTCCAAATGCCGCTCATGCCTCTGAGCCCTTAGTTTAATTTGTCACTCATTCCGCACTTCCTCTGCATCTGAAATTTCAAATTCACTGTGTCTGATGAGGGATACATTTCATGTAAATGGAAACTTATTTGTGTGTGGGTCAGCGCAAAACACAGTCCATCATTGACTGACCAGTTAAATATTACACTCCTGAATCGTGGGATTGATCTTGTTTTAATGTCATAAACTTACCCAGGCAGTGTGGCATTTGGCAGCTGGCTGTTGATGAAGATTAACTAAAACACGTCCTATTCGTGACATGTAATCAGTCACTGCTTCCTTTACACCAATTTTCTTCTTCCTGCTCTCCCATTATTGGTTGTTATTTTTTGCGACAGGAAATTTGAGGCGATATGGATGGCCACAACTGTGTGTTTGAGTGGCTTTGTTTAAGATCATAAACCAACTGACATAGAGGGAAGATGCTTGTGCGCGCACACACACACACACACACACATACACACACACACACACAGGGTTCAAATTGCCCAGTTCATCCATCATCTGCTCTGAACTGACATGTCTCAAATATGCCCATGTTGGCAGACCTTAATGCAATCTGTTGGGTACTAAAAGTTTGGGTACTGAGTCAACAGTTTTTTTGCTTCCCATCTGCCCATGTCTGCTTCCTTTCAGATCTAGTAATCTTCACTGAATTGAAATTAAAATTCAATCAAATAGATGGATTTTTAAATGCTAAGTTGGTGACACTGCATCTGGTAATGCAATCAATCAAGTTTGCTCAGCTAAACCACATAGAGATCTTAGCTTGGCTTTAAAATATAAAACTGTTACTCAAAACATGGTATTCAAAAGCATTGTGTTAAAGTGTGGAAAGCAATAAGTTACACATGCCACTCGAGGACTACTTCATTGTTCATACTTCAGTAAAACAGTAACACGTAGGGCTGTTTGCATTCGAGGCACCACAGTCATGTGAGCTTGTTATTTGCATTGGTAGACCTGCTTTCCTTATTCCACCTTTACTTTGCAACATTGACAAAGGATGTGGTTGATTTCAGCAGTGCGCTGTGAGGCAGCCTCATCATAGCTGCACTCCTGTTGCCTCTGTGGGCTAATGCAATTTCTCAAAACCACAGAGTAACTGTTAGAGCTCTTGCTGCCTTGGCATTTGTTGCATACTGGTGTGACAGTGAAGTATGAATCCTTCGCAATAGCTTTTTTTTTGTCAGTGCTGGTGTTCACAAGTTGTGCGAGATGCTGGAGATAAACCTAAGAGAAAAGAGAGGCAGAGACTGAGAAAACAAGAAAGAGAGAGAAAAATCTGATTTTGTAAGGAGAAGAAAGGAAAGGAAATAAAGAAATGCGAAAGAGAAAGGCTTGGTTATGTAAGTGGCAATAATGCTGTGGTGATATCTTGGAGCATTTCCAGCTCCGTGGTGTACACCTCCCCACACATTCACACACACCCACCCACACAGACCCGCTCAGTGGAAGGCTGTGGAGAGTAATGTCCTGTCTGACTGCAGGCTGTAAGAACCACAATAAGCAGTTTCTCTGGCCAGCTGACCGCAGCTGAGGGAGCTGAAGGAGCAGAGGAAATACAGTCTGAATGAGTGGACCATACGCTGTACGCAGGCCACTGTAATTAAGCTGTGATGGCATGTTTTAAATTTCTCTTCACAATCTCTTCACCTCCCCTTTTCCGGGCTCTCTCATTTCATTACCCAATTTTAACCACAGGGGACATTAAAGTTTTATCTTTTTCTGTCATTAGTCATGTCTAGCTATTATTTTCTGGTACTCCACGGTTTTTCTTTGTGTTCCACTTTATGTGCTGTCTCTCTCTCCTTCCAAATACTCCACGACGTTCTCCTTTCATCCCAGCCAATCTCTCCTTTTAGAGGCCAAGTACTTGTGCTCAACCTTTCAGTTTTCTTACTTAATTTGCACTCACACCACCTTTTATTCTCTGCTCACCTTGTCTGTTCCAAGTCAGGGCTCCATCTGTCTGCCCCTTTAATCTTTCCATCCATTTCTTTCCCACCTTTTTTATCCTCATGTGCTTGTGCAGTTCAACGGGGCTCATGATGAACAAGACCGAATGTTCTTGTATGACACATTGTCAGTCTAGCAGAAATTAACATAACCTGCTCTGTGTATGTCTGCTCATTGAAGTGCAAACTCAAATGACTCGGTTGACTTAACATCCAGGAAGCTTGTCTAGTTGACCTTTCTTTGTCTTTATGACTTTGAAGCCTAAAAGGAGAATGCACATTTTATGATCACCTTACTGACATTTACACTGTGGATGAATGTGAAAATGTTTGTCATGGTAGATTAAGTCTTAGTACAGAGAGCTTGTGGTTTTATACAATATGAATACAATAAAAAGATGCATCGTGTTACGTGTGTGTTGTTTTATGCACATGCACAAATCTTAATATGTACCACTACACACATTTTTGACAAAAAGACTTGCCTTAAGATTACATTTACAACACGATACATGGTTTACATTATGAAAAGCATAATGACGGGTATGAAAATGAAGTTCCACCATCAAGTCTGGTATTTTCTGTATCAGGACACCTCAGAGTAGATTTTTTAGTAGAAGTTTTACGATGGCCACTTGCCACAGCCAAAAGTTCCAGAAAGCAGCCAAGTTTCTTATCTATTTGTTAAGGTTTGTCTGTAGTCAGTTTAACCTATGGTTTGGTGAGTTAAGCTTTAGTTATGCTTCTGTAAAGATACACTGTCTCCGCTGGAGTCTCCGCTGGTTGCTTAACATCCTCGCAGTGATGACAAGTCTCCATGAAGTTGCTGTGTCTAGCCAAAAAATGGTGCTTCAGGTGTGTTGGGTTGATTTGATTATGTCATCAGTACATGCTGCCGGTGTTAATTAGATGGTGTCAGGTACTTGGAAAATGTATGTCAATGCTGCTGTGTTTTCTCCATAAACGCAAACGAGCGTGATGGGCATTGGCCATAAGTATGAACGGAGAACATAGTCAGACTCGGTCCAAACACAGCTTCTAAGACTGACAGAGGCCAAATTGATGACAGGTAATATATAGTATGTGATTTACAATGGCTACAACCAGGACTCTGACTCCTGGGAGGACAGTATCAGTATAAGCGCCCATCTCCGGAGGCCTGCGCAAGGGTGACGACAAGTTCAGGGTGGCAGGAACCAAAACCAGCAAAAAAATCTGCCTTGGATCTGCATTACCTGTTGTCAGACTGGCTTCCGTTGGTCTTGGAGGCTGTGTACGGTCCCTGTCCTGTCATGTATGCAGAGAACAAACTAAATAAATCCATCAGATGTCTTTCCAACAAATTCAGTTCTTACTTCATCTTTGCAGTCATTTTTCAAGTCACCATTAAATCTTTGGCAAGAAATATACACAATAACACATGAACTCATGATGAATAAAGGCCAATGGCATGCATGAAAGTTGTGTGAAAAAGCGTCATCTAACCTTTGGAAGTATTCAGTGTCTCGGTCACTCACTTACATCTATGCCACCTGCAGTGTAACAGTAAAATTATTAAAGATTTTGTCGCACTAACTACCAAAATGGAATGATTTTTCTTACTCCTGAATTAGAGTTAAATTACCATTTGGAGATATTATTTATGAGATTTAAGTCTATGAATAGAGTCATTATAGTCATTATTTCTCATTCTGTACCAGGGATAATATGGTGTGGATAAATTTTTAATGAAATGAATCCGTTCCTCATTTTGTGAAGGATCCTCTTTAACACCATATGGACCTGAACCCCTTTTTCAAAGTAACCTTTAAAGTAGCCTTTATTTTCTTTTTAATCTTGCAGAAGTAACTTAATGCACATCTACTGCAGTGTTTATACACTGCTTGATAAAGGTTGTGACATGAAGCAAGCAGTCTGCCACCACACCCAGTAATCTCCTATGATTATTTAAAACCTCTGCAATGCTAGACCCCCTGGGAGGATGGATAGGTTTAAACCATTGTGTAACAGTGTGTGCGCTTTCTTTGTAGAGGGTTCTGCATGCGCCTGCATCTTTGGGTGCAGTTCCCTCTGTGTATGTGAGCTGCCTCTATTCTGGATAGGTCTCCAAATATTACAACTACACATTAAGACCACTGACCAGTTCACGAGTTCAGAAACAGACAGATTGTTCTCTTGTCATGGCCCAACACTAGTCACTGGATAGTGCTGTTGTCTGGCTCACCACTCTCATGGGTAGGAATGCCTCATCTCTCAGGGTAGTGGGGGTTACACACCCTGTGTAAACTCTGCGTGCATAGAGGCAGAAAAAGAGAGACACACCACTCTAAACTCAGGAGGAATCCTCATACACAGTGCACTCTGGAGAAAGAAATAGAGGAGAGAGGGATGTGCTGAGAAAAGCTCTATTGCAACAGGGTCAATAGAGTGAGTCAAGGAGAGCAAGAGTGTAGAAATCTAGCAGTAGTATGACAGATTCACGTGAGGAGTTTCACCATGTAATAAAGCTCTTTTTTATATTTACTTCCTATTTTAAACAGTGGTACTGTTAACTCCCAGCTCAAAGCCTATGCTTTCACGCCTGTGAGTTATTCTGTGTTCTGGCCTCAGCTGACAGAAATGAAGTGTTTGCAGGCATTCTGGGGGCGTTGGAAGTAATGAAATCCCAGAGTACTGCCAATAAAAACAATTTTTCTCTGAAATGGTGTCACAGTGTTTTCTATTTATTAGCCTATTCTGTCGTTCAGTATAATTTATATCCTAGAGCAATACCGGGAACTGAAGTGACATTATCAGAGATCGATGTATTCGGCTCCATATGAAGCTATAACTCAGCTGGAAAAGATCTACTGTGTGCTAAGCACCGGCAGTGCTGCCTGTGAAGATAGAAAGAAGATGCAAGTGAGGGCAGACACTTCAGTGATGGCTCCTAACTTCACATCTCAGGGTTCCCCTGCGTTACTAAAATTTGTGCCATTTAATCGATAGTGGGGTTAGTTTCCATTAGGATGCAGCAACAGGCAATGAGTGATGATCGAGTATTTTTCAGAAGCACACAGTCGATCGCTCAGGAGGTATATTAAAATCAAGAGTCGCAGCTGTTATTTCATAGATACTGTATCCCGAGGCCAAGCCACAGTAAGGGGACCTCTTGCTTGAATTGCAGCTCGTGATAGTCTTGCTGAGTTCTTCTTATTAAGGTAATTCTTTTCAGACTGTAGGGACTGGTTAATGTGAAAACACAGTTTTTCTTAATAAAATATTATCTTGTAATCTTATTTTCTTCCATTACTTCCCATCACACTGAATTTTTGAATCATTCCTGTAATAACATGCTCACACTCCTCTATATCTAGTCCTTATATTAAATTGCTGTCCACTGGTTAGACCATTTTTATTTTTCGAGCAGAGAATGGCTATAGCTCTGACACTACGATTGCATTGTCTTTGGTGAATCCAGTAGCTGTTGCTCCTCTGCACAATAGATCAATTACCACATCCAGCTTTTCTCATGTGGCTGTGGTGATTCCCCTAATTTGAACCTCTTCCTGTCAAATGTAATTGGGGTGCCGTGAGAGCTGATGAGGTGCTTTTAGACTGTCTGCCCCTGAGTTCGTATTGTCTGACCTCAAAATTGCAGGATGTGGGTCCAATTTCAGCCTCAAGACAGAGACAGTCTAGAGGATGCAGTATTTTGTGCTTTTGAGATCAGCATCTTGTTGTCCATTGCATATCCACAAAACCACAGAAAGCATCAAACTCATTTCTCTGCCTTTCTGTCTACATCCTCATCATCTCACTCTCATTTTTCTCTCTCCTTCATCCTCCTCCGCGTTAAACCTTGTCATTTATCCAAAAGTAGGCAGGTGTTTGCCTGCTCATGCAGCACTATAGCCTTGACCCCCCGATTAACTTGGTTACACTTGAAAACTGGCTGCCACTGACACTGTTCCTAAACAGTAATTGCACAAAGCAGACACAAAACTGACTAATTAGATGGGCAGATGAATGAGAATGCCCTCACTGACATCCTGTTGCATATAGCTCTCCCACCAGCACTTTATCAACAGTAACTCATTACAGCATTATTGCCCTGCACTGAAATGCATAAAGTAATCTAGTGTTTTGGAGAATGGAATGTAGCGTAGTATGAAAATAATAGGGGAATATGGTATAAATAATATATATATATAGTGTTTGGCACATAGTATTTAAATATAAGTGCTCTTTTTATAGAATGATCAGAAGTAGACCACATTTACTTAGTGCCTCTAACCTAATAAACATAATACACACAACACAATAAAATGAAATGACAGTCAATACCCCCTGAAAATGACCCAGGTCAAAACCGAACACCATTTAAAAGTGTCTCCTTGCTCTCCACTACAGCAGGTTAAATGTTAGCTGCAGGTTTTCTCACTAGTTGATGTGGTATTGATGTCTCAGTGTTGGCCTTTATGGTAAAATGCTTGAATGGTTTAGAAAATGAATTGTAATGCATTACAATTCATTTTCTAAACCATTCAAGCATTTTATAGTGCCACTTTTGGCTCAACATTTACACTGTCTTGCACTGCCACGCAGATGTGTCTTCTTGATGCAGAGATGCCCTTCTGTGTCACAGAGTTAACGTGTCACCCATAATGGAAGTCTTTAAAAAATAACTGAATGGGATAAAAACTGATCCCTTTATCATCAAGACAAGGGAAATGTTCACATGTGTCAATGAATAGCTAAAATAAAAATACAGTGACACGCTGTCTTCACAAATATGTTTTGTGTTTCTTGGAGGGCTGTTTTTGTTCCTTAAAAATGTCAAGTTGGCTCTTCTTGAATTTGACAGAAGTTTCTCATAGGGCCTGGTTTGAGAAGTGCATGCCATTCGTATACAAAGCAAATGGTTATAAAAATGTTCTGCTTTCTCTGATGTCGCGTAGTATCATGCACAGTACACTAATGAATTTCCCAGAAAATCTTTCTAGTTCATTTTTAGTAAACTTTATGTTTGAAATCATCCAAGTTGTAAGCAAAGAGTCGTATCTCTCCATCAACTCTCAGCTCACATGGTTGTTGTTGATAAAATTCCAGCTCATGTCCTCGTCAAAAATGTCTTTTGCAACTTTTCCTAGTGCAAACAAAACTCTGAAGCACATAAGCAGATGGAAACCTCCTCACAAATTGAGAGGATTGTGTAATTGGTAGGCTTTCATTTCAGCCAGCTACTAATAGTTAATTATTTGCCTGCAGAGCTTTAGAGTTTGCGTTATTTTTTCTGATATGAGCCCTGTTACAGTCTTTATGTAGAAGACGGTTATCACTCAACTGTTTGTTTTTTTAATACACTCTCAAAGCTGTATTTTTCTCCAAAACTCAAAATGGCTTTTGGTCAATAAATGCATTGTTTTTCTGCAAATGGAGATGTCAGTTCTTGCCTCCCTGTTTTCTTCCCCCTTGCCCTGCGGAGAGTTTACCGTGTGTGCTTTGGATTAATCCTGCCTTTTTGAAATCCCATTAAGACTCTACCCTATCAGTTACTTCAAATCTCAGCCAGAGTAAGCTTGCTTGCAAGTTTGTTGATTATAGACTGAATGCAGTATGTACTTCAAAGTATTCTGTCAGCAATTTAAAAAATTTTTTTGACCAAGTTACAGTTGTGCACCCATCTGTTTCTTTATCATTTTATATGGCTACAAATACTTGATTGTTAAATCCTCTGTGCATTGTTTGGACAGAGTTTACTAAGTCTGTGCTAATTCATAACTCTGAGTCATCCTGCGGCAGTATCCCCTTAAGAGTGAATGATATGGTCAAAATGCAAACATGCATAATGCATCTGCAAATGAGAATGCTATATAAAAACTGAATGAAGGTTATAAACATGCAATGTGTTCTGTCTTCTAAATAAGCTTCATATTTTCAAGCTTATTTTTTGTCCAACTTTATATCGGCATTTCTCTCAGACGAGTACCAAGATCTGCTTTCAGAGATCAATAGTGTCATTTCATTTGAACTGTTTGCCAGCATACTCAGTCTATCCAAATATCAAATGATCAGTAACTTTGGACGAAACAAAAAAACCTGTATACTTGGCGAATGTAAAACCTTTTTATGTATGCTGTGGAAAAGCTGTCCAAATAAAAGCCAGATGTGCCTTCCCTCGTACTAGCCTGGAGCTTGAAACAGGAAGCAGGGCCCAGCCCTCTGAGCATGCTGGGAGAGGGTCTGCAAGGTTGGTATGAGATCGTCCTCTGGGGAAATACTGCAGCAGCTTGTGTTTAAAAATACGATCTTTCATCTTCTACGGGCCTTTAGTTGGGTGCAGAAATGCGAGTCATTTGAACTTTTATTTAACACAGTGGCAGTGTGATGCTGTTCTCATTTTGGTGAAAATAAGTTTAAAATGAAATATTTGCATTTCTAAGCTGGCACTGACTGGCTGTTCTTGTTGCAAAAACAGTCATCAGAGTGTGCGCGCGCATGTGTGTAAGTGTGTGAGGTCATTGCTAAGAGGCCCATATGGGCCATGGTGCATGTGGCACAGTATAGTGCTCAAGATCAAGGTGAAATCACCCTCTGATATAGTGAGTCAGGAGGTCAGCAGTTCCCTTGACACACTGTAAGCAGTCTTATCCTGTGTGAATGAAGGAAGAAAGTTCAGGAGTTATTATCTGGATCCAGTAGGCATGTCATTTCTAAAGATCAAATTAAATCAATAAATAGGTAATGTTATGTAGCTATAATGCCATAGCTATAATGCTGGCTATAATGGTTAGAAAAGGACACAGAAGAAAAATAGACTAACGTGATACTGCAAATGCATAACAAGTGCATTATGTTATGCATTTTATTTAATTTATATTATTATTAACGTATCATTTGCTCCAGCCCGTCTAATGATATGTTATGACATCAGTGCTTCCCGTATACAGTTTATATGGGCAACCCATTTATTTGTATCGCTACCATTTACCAAAATGTTGGAATGTCTCATTTCATACTTTTATATAGACTGGAAAAATGGCTTCCATATAGACAGATAGCCCTGTCATGGTAACCCAGGACAACCGAGGTATTGCTGCTCATGGACAAACAATACTGTCTTTTAGACCAGGAAGCTCAATGCAACACTGTAAGGTGGCCTGGAAGACCCCACTATATTTGGCATCCAGACAACTCGCAATCACACAGCCAGCTCTTCTCAGCAGTTCATTAAAAAGGTGCAGCCGGTACTCTAATAGCTACTACATTATAACAGTTCTGAGATTACATGATCTCTACCAAGGTTGCTGATTGCTTATTTGCTCACAAGTTATTTTGTTTTGTCAAGAGATGTTACTTTTTTAGTCTTTTAATTATTCATTAATATCACTGGTGTTCTAGCCAATAAAAAAATGTTTTGGCACCCAGGACTGTTTTCAATCTATTCTATTTTTGCTGCACATAGCTGAGTTGTGGCAATACTCAGTGTCCTCAGAGATATTCACAATGTCCATACCCAAAGAAGCTGAAGTGGCTGAGGAGACATAGTGTGAGAGATGGCCACTGATGTGCTCGACTGGAAGTGTTGAGTCCCTGACGAAGAGAACAGCCTCGTCCATCTACAGACTTCCACACAGGCTCACTTGAAAACTTGAAGTTCACACCCGGTGGGCTTGTGTCTGTTTCCAGTGCTGTCTTGAACCTGTCTGTTCACACTAAAGGACAGGCTGACTGCTACGTGGGAGTTTCCCACCTTGTTCCCCACAGTCTTGCTCATTAGTAGGGTCAACAAGGGTTTATAGTCTCCTTTAAAATTGAGTGACTGACTTGTGCCTGTTAGATAGAGATGTACATTATTTTGTTTTAAATGTAATGACCATGGCATTTATTGAATGCAAAGACCTTACTTGGTGAAAAGAAAAAATAATCCTAGCATTGATCGTACATATTTTCGGCCTCACGTGTAAAGTGATTGCTTATCCTTGTATCCAACAGTGATCAGTTGGACTTGTCTTTCTCTGTATTTAGATGCAAATGTAACACACACTCAAACAGAGCCAGAACTGAAGAAATATCAGTGATGGTAGTTTGCTTGGACCAACCAATAGGGTTGTATTTTGGACACATGAGCTATTTGTGTGTTAATGTCAGAGAAGAGCTGTAGAGGCTACAACCCTGAATACCCATAGCAAGGTTATTCCTTCAGTAGGATGTTCCTGTGGGTGTGCAGCCAAATTCTAGTCCACTATTGTTTGCAGCAGTTTTAGTCCTCCGGCTCATTTTTTCACTCTTCATTTCAGAGGCCACTGGAGTTATGTGCATCTCAAACTTTTGCCATAGTTAACTTAAACCTTTCAAAGTTGTAGTCATGTCTTAGAAGAAATGAGAATTACATATAGATTTCTATGTACCTACACACTTCCAAGTTGTGTATAATTGCGCACTGGTTGTTATACTTGTGTTGCCCAAGAAGAGCTTCATTATCTGTTGATTTGACTCTTGGAGAAGCTGTTAATGTCTACTGAGTCATTTATATTAAATCCCAAAGCTCCCCAGCTCTTCAAAGGAAGTCAGTCATGTGTGAAAAGGCTTTCTTTACCTTGAATAAGTCAGTCAGACATTTCTGAGGGGGCAGTTAGCAGAGATCAGCCGCATCTTGAAGAGAATGTTTTTCACACACCATGCACAATATGGGCGGTGTAAAGGGTCATGGAGGACAATATACTTGTTCATGTGCTTGCCACTTGCCAGAAGCAAGTGATTTGTATTTGCATAAATTCATTTCTGTTTGATAAAAGGGTTAACATTGTTTTTCAACGAACAAAGTTCTGTATTTCAATAAATAGTTTCTGAAAGTGAGCTCATGTTTATTAAATGCAGTTACAAGCTGAAGATGAGAGTTGCATTTCAGCAGTACTTTCACCCGTTTTAAATACCAAATAAAAACAACATTATAACTAGGGATGTCCTGATCCGATCGAGATCAGAACCGGGCCCGATGACGTTGTTTCAGACTCGATCGGAATCGGACGTTACCTCTCGATCAGGACTCTGATATAAATGCATATATATGTGT
>JAPMOB010221116.1:0-55090 GCA_029875015.1 Lepomis gibbosus | reverse complement strand
TTTTAGCAAATATAGGCATGTGCCAAACCTATAGGCCTATGGTACTTTTGTAACTTACACGGTCACTATCACAGAGCATAATTAGGAATTCGGGGTTGTTTCCGTGCACTTGCGCATGAAAATATGCCATAACAGTAGGCTGTTGAACCCTAGGCTACTTCACCCGGAAATACAAACACCCCAATCGCATGTATGACTGCATGAAACATATTTTTCATGTAGCCTCTAGCCAACTATTAGGCTCGTGCTTAATTTCCGCGTGGATTCCATCAGATGACCACAAATCATATTTAACAGGCTATTAATAGAATACATTAGCCTATCCATGCTTAACCATACGTTTGATAGGCAATACTTTTGAATGACTCTTTCAAAAAGACTAAAACATTATTGATAACAAAGGCCAGAAAGGACTGACGACAATTTCAAAGTTAAAGATCATTTATAGAAGTAGGTCGCCAAACTGAAGCATGTAGGGACATTATGAGCAGCAGTGCCGGGGAGCGCACTGTTCCTCTCTGAGCCATGTTCACCACTAGGTGGCGACAAATAAGCTACACATTTTAATGCCTTCATGAAATGTGATGGTTGACTATTCCGCACATCATCATTATACTGTAGTCTTGCATAACAATAATGACAGCTAAACGGGTTTAAGACGCACAGCAGGTAAGAACAAACATTGCAGCTTTAATGGTTGACATATTACGTGTGCGTAATTGAGACGTATGTTATTGTTCGTCTTTACTGGTGAGCTAGCTAGTTAGCTTCACCAGCAGGCAGTAACATTGTGTCCTGTTGAACGGAGTGGCTGAGGAAGCTTGAGGCGCTAAGCGAACTGGCCCTGCTGACGAAGTTTGGTGAAATGTGCAAACGAAAGTAGTGTTTTGTTTTATGTGTATCGTTTATTGCGAGCTGGACTTTATTATTCCGATACATGCATGTGAGAAGACACGTTTAATGTTATAAGGATGCGGTGTCAACGGAGTGATAGAGCAACAGAGACGGACCAATGTTTGCAGCAACTTGCTAGCAGCTAGCCAACTAGCTTCACAGGCCGTAGACGTTTGTCAAGTGAATCCAAGTAAAATAGAACATCCGGTCGCAGACTTCAAAGTAAAGCATTGAGTCATGCAGTTTTTGTAACGTTTCAGTGGGAGTTAATGTAGAGTTTCCGTAATAATAAATGTTCACTACATGTTCAATAAATGAATAAATGTTTGATTTAATTTAATTAAATTACCAATAAATTAGCACTTCAATTTTCTATTGAGGTATTTATTTTGTTGATGAAAGGGGACTGTAAAAAGGTTTTACTTAATTTTACTTTTATTTTTTTATGTGTATATTGTTGAAAAAATATTTTATCTTAATTGCTTGTCCTACCTCATTGGTTGAGTGATCCACTGTTTGGCGTCAAGTGTTTGTCATGTTCTAACCATAAAGAATAGTTTAAAACCACAATTAACCGTCTGGTTTCTAACTCTGCAGCAAAAAACAGCCTTTAAAATCGAAACAGATAATGATTTGATATTTTGCAGTGATAATTATCAACGTCGAATGATATGATTTTTTGAAAACATTTTTGCCCATATCGCCCCACTGAAGGTAGTGGTTTAAAATTGAAGTCATCTGAAATATTATAATATAATATTAGAAAAGTTAGTACTTAGTATGTAATATTAGACCTGCATTTGTATGGTTGATGTAGTTTTTGGCACAATTATTACAATGGTAATATTTGGTTGACGTTTAAAGTCTATTGTTTCTCTTTGACCGTGTGCTCCTTATGAAGTGGTGGACGGGGGTTTTATTGTGAAGGCACAGTCGCCTTCCTTCCTGTGTTTCTTCAGCAGCTGTTGTAAATGTGATGTAGCAACTTTGACAAGCGCGGCTAGCTAGCTGGCTAGCAAGAGACCTAACCCATTTAACCTACGTGACACAGTGAGTGAGTTTACATATGGATCTAAGTTGTTGTTGTTGTTGTGTGTTTAAACCGTTACAGATCTGCTTTACTGTCTGCTGGGTCAGTCTATATTCGCTACAGTGTCAAAGCTGTAACCAAACGGCCCACAAGTGCTACGTTAGCTAGCCATATCGTCTTAAGATCTAACGTTAGTGATTGCTGGTAAACTAATTAGGTCTTGTTGAAGTGTAACGCAAAGTAACTTAAGGGCAACACCGGTGTAACATTTCAGGAAAACATTTAGAGCTGGTTTTCCTACTGCTATTTTAGTTCAGGAAATATCCTGCTGTCAACGCAGACTGACATTTAGCCGTATTGAAAGAATTATAAAAATAATTTGCCTGGCTCGTGAGTTAACTGTAACGTTATTAACTCAAACAAGGTGACTATACTCGTTTTTACGACTTCGACTCAGAAAACTCGCCCACTATTTCAATACATTCTCAACTTTCTGAGTTGTTTCACACTGCTGGCTATCAGTTTACACTGTACATTTTGCAAGATAAGATCACACTACAGCTGACCCAGTTACAAAAGTTGACACTTTACTACCAAGAGGCATTGTTTTGGCAATAAATGTGGTGCTGAGTGGGATTATTACTTTTAACATTTTTTTGTAAGGTTGCAAATCATAATCTGAGAGCATTCCTGTACGTGCAAGTTGTGAGTTAGGTAGTGAATGAAACCTATTGGGACTAGAACATAAAAAAACAGAATAGAGCTAGTTTTGTTGACTTGTTCTTCCAGGGGTTAAGTGCCAACATGGGTCCTTCGGGTTCTGGTGCCAGGAATTGGAATTTATGTCATCCCATGTTGTTGTTATTATAGTCGTCGATGGTATAATGTCAAAAACAAGTAAAAGAAGAGTATGCATTGAGTATGTTTTACATTTAGCTTGCCAACATTGTCCAGTCATCCTTGTATTTATTTCTATCTACAGACTCTATTCTATTCTATGTAAGATGAATACTGAGGACAAGTTGGAGGGTATGCTGCTGAAGTGCAGCAGTGGAGGAATAGATGGAGGAGGAAGAGTCGGGCTGGTCAGCGGCGGAGGACTGGTGGTGATGACCCTGGGGGAACGATCGCTGGCTAAATACCCTCTGTTGGCCGAGGACGACGACGATGAAGACGACGATGAGGCCTTGACAGGGAGCTCGCTGGTTACACATGATCTGGTCCCTCCTGAGCAGCTGATGATGCAGGAGACGATGACGAAGAATGGTGGAGGAGGAGAGGAGGAGGGAGGAGGCGAGGTGGGAGTGCATTTCCCCCTAAAACTCACCAATAAGTTGCCCTACTTGCTTCATATGCCAGTGAGTTCCTGCTGGTTAGGAAGTAGTCCATATATTGATAAGATTATCTGTGTGGATACTGTACACACGGTCTGCACGTCATCATAGTGAGTCTCCTTTCATGTCAACCTATGCAATGTCCGTTATGGGGCAACAATTCCTTCAGCACTGAAAATTCACTTAGATATTGACACAATGCCAAAGAAGTTTTAAGTTGAAAAATTTATCATCATAATGGTCTTCTACAGACTATGACTGAAGCAACATCATTCAATTATTTAGTTATTTTCAGCATCATTGAAAAAGGCATTAAGGATAATACATTGTTGTGCAGGATCACCTCACTCTCCCTTGTGTACCTGGTTTGCACTCGAGAGTAAAAAGGTCAGGAGCCTTCACAGCAAAAGGCATTAGCCTAAATGTTTGTATTTTTTAATCTTTTGCATTACAAAACAATAAAAAAATACAATACAGTATGTGTTTGTATTGTATAGTAGTTTGCTCTGAGTGTAAACATCAAGGATAAGCTGATCCAATCCACTGTATCAGCGTTGGGGCTGCTTAAAACATACTTCCTGTTTATAACAACTTTCCATAGTTTTGGCCATTGTTTCTGTCAGTAAGAAAAACATTGTACTCACCGAGTTACTTGCTAAAATCTTGGAACGTGCCAACATCATTTAGAGTAAGTCAGATGGGAGATCTGCATATGCTCCCAGTCTTGCTGGAAAATGTAATTTCACAGCATGCCCTAGGTCATCCTCAGCGGATGCTTGAACCACACCAACTGGATTCTTAGATTGTGGAGCAGCAGCTGCTCCTTGATGAGGTCCCCTCACACTGGATGGTTATCCTCTGCTTGCCCTATTGCACCTGCCTGGCCCGGATAAGCTTCAGGGTTAAATATCTTTCCTATCTATGCTCCTACTTTTGCAGTTGAGCATCAAGCAGGAGCTACCAGTCCAGATGAAGAAGGACAAAAAAGGAGTTAAGGACCTGATGGTGTGTCCTAAGAAGAAAAAAAGGAAACAGCGTTCTCCAGCAAAGGTACAAGTTTTTATCTCAGAAAAGTTTAAATTGCCTGATATGTATGGCTATGTTCAGACTGCAGGCCAATGTGACCCAAATCCGATTTTTTTTGCCCAAATGTGACTCAGATCTGATCTTTTTATGACAGTGTGAACAGGCCAAGTTACATGGAATCTGATCTTTTCCAGTTCGGAAATAGGCCACTTCTATATGTCGTCCAAATCCGATACAGATCGGATCTTTTAAAATGCGACCTCAGTCTGGACACTCAGGTTGCAATTGATGCGACTTTGATGTCACTGTAGAGCAGCTGTTCTGCTGAAGAAGGAGCCGCGGTGAACAAGCTAACCGGAGTTAACCTCTATAGCCTGAAACAGCGTGCTGCTCCGTGTGATGTCGTGTTATTCTTCTGCTCATGCGGGTCACTTTCAGGCCGCGGACAGTTCACACTGGAGTCTGATATGGGCCACATTTAAACAGTAATGTGAACTCTCAAAAAAAAAATGGATCTGGGAAAAAAATTGGAATTGAGTATTAAGGACTGCAGTCTGAACGTAGCCTATGTGTGTGAGACAGTGACAGCTGTAAGACTAAAACAAATGTCTTTTCTCCCTTTGCTGTTGTAGATTCTCAGCATCAATGATGATGGCTCATCGGGCATACAAAACCCCAAGTGTCACATCTGTGTTCACTGTAATGCTGCATTTAGAACCAACTACCATCTACAGAGGCATGTCTTCATTCACACTGGTATGAATTAGACAGTTTCTTGCTAAATAAGTCGTAACTGTCAAGCAAAAGACGGGCGCTAAATTAAAAAGTCGCCTTGAGTATTATATGAAATGTTGTATATATATATTGTAAAATATGCTTGAAATTTCAGGTGAGAAGCCGTTTGAGTGCAGCCAGTGTGATATGCGCTTTATTCAGAAGTATCTTCTCCAGAGACATGAGAAAATCCACACTGGTGAGTGAAGAATTAATGCAATCAGTGGGCACTAGAATTTTACTTGTAATTTTGAGTCATCTTGTCTTTTTCTTTTGTCTTTTTTTTTTGGTCTCCCTTTAGGTGAAAAGCCTTTTCGCTGTGACGAGTGCGGGATGAGGTTCATCCAGAAGTACCACATGGAGAGACACAAGAGGACTCACAGCGGTGAGAAGCCCTACCAGTGTGACTACTGTCATCAGGTAAGCTCTGCTTTTCTTGGCTTGTAAGTCAGTGCATCTGGAAGCAACAAGACTATGGTATTGTTGCTTCCAGATGTATTAAAAACAGCATCAACTCTGAATTGGGGCTCATATTAGGATCTTTATATGTGCGGGACTGCAGAATGTGATCACAGAACTTTTAGAACAAAGTTAAGAAAATACTGGCCAACGCCTCTGTATAGTTAACGAAAGTTCTTCTAGGCAAGTCATGCCACTCGGCTGCCATCTTGGCAACGCCTCCAGGCAGCTATTTTGGACTAACAAGACCAGGCTCCTATCTGAATGAATGTGGAGAGAGCCAGAACTGCACTCTCACTGGTCACCGGGACATAAACATCTACATTAACAAAATCGGCTGTAAAATCTGAGAAAAATCGCTGAAAAAGTTTGACAACTTTGCCCCAAAATAAAGTTTAAAAAGTGTTTTTCCCGACCGGTTATACATCTACTACGAATGCGTCACGTCTTCCACACAGGCGCAGTAGAAGAATAACAGACCCTTACGTCAGTGGAACCACACGATTGGCTGAAATGTTTCCCACTTTGGCTGTTAAAAGCAGATGATTGGCTTTCTAGCGGGAGGGGCGGGATAACTGTCATCTTTGCCGTTACAGGCTTTCCCCATAGAGTTTTATTGAGGATGCGATTGAATGGCATGTCTCCTCTAAAATGTCTCTTGAGTTAACCCAGTCTTTAATGGGTTTATCACTACATGCAGTGTCTGTTTACTGGTACATTAACATACATGTATTTTGTCTCTATCCACAGTACTTCTCCAGAACAGACCGGGTTTTAAAGCACAGACGAATGTGTCATGAGAACAGAGAGAGAAAGGCCAACAAGGCGGCTGGTAAAGCTGGGCCTTTGCGGGAAGCAGATTCTTTAGGCCTCTCCTTTCTTACCAAAGAGTGTTCGCTCCCCAAGAAGAAGCGGCAAAAGTGTGCAGACAAGAGTTCAGGCACTCCCACCGCCAACCAGCCAGATGGGCCAGCTGCCGCTGTTGTAGGACTGGAGGAGAAGGAGGAGCAGAGACAGAATAAAACTGAAGGTCTACCTCTCTATGCTGTGCCCTCCAAAGTCAAACATGAGTATGTGATTGCAGATTACTCCGTGGAACTTCCTGAAGAAACGGCCGGCCAAGAGGGAGAAGTGTCTTCAGAAGACACGACTCCTCCCAAACTAGTCCTGAAAAAAGTCCCTAAGAGGAGTCTTAAACAGTCTAGTGAACAAACTCCTCCCTGCCTGTCCACTTTGTCTTCCTTTGAGGAAAACACTAAGGTCACACAGTTCACCTTTGAGATCGTGGACAAGCAGGGACTTTTAGACGTAGAGAGCAACACTGAACTCGAGTCAGTCGAAACTCTTCAAGGAGGACCAACAAAGCCAGCAGCTAGCAGCACAAACTACGATGACGCCATGCAGTTTCTCAAGAAGAAACGTTACCTTCAGGCTGCAATGGCCAACAACAGTCGGGACTATGGCCTGAACACGAGCAGCATTTCTTCTCAACCGCCTGTTACACAAACTGTGGTGTCAGCCGTCATTGACGAGACTGTCCCCGCCACCATTCTGGAGCCCCAGCCCATCAGCGCAGAGATTAAAGCGACGCATGACAAGCACGTGTTGCCAGATGAGGTTCTCCAGACGCTGTTGGATCATTACTCCAACAAAGCCAATGGGCAGTCAGACATTTCCTTCAGTGTGGCTGACACTGAGGTGACGTCAAGCATATCGATCAATTCCTCTGATGTTTCAGACAGCAGCCCCGTAGAGAGTCTCGGAGCCTCCAGTGCCCAGGCTCAGCCAGCTACCGAGAAGGTCAGCCTCTTGCAAGAATACTCCAAGTTTCTGCAGCAAGCACTGGAGAGGACCAGCCAGAACGACAGCTACCTGACCAGCCAGAGCCTCAGCCTGGTCTCCGAAAACCCCACCTTAGCTGGGCAACCTCTGTTCTCCACTGAGAAACAGTTTCCTTCCCCCAGCAGGTTCAAATCAGGGATGAGTTCTCCACTAAGGTCCACTTTAGAGAAACCTCACTTTGGATTACTGGTCGGGGACTCCCAGCACTCGTTTTCATTTTCAGGTGATGAGACCACCCCTCCCTCCGCAGTGTCCCCAGCTGAGGAGGACTTTCTGGGGCAGGTCTCGCCCTCCAAAAAGACAGACTCTCCCCAAGGCATACTGCAGACTTTTCAAATAACCTCCTTCGATCAGAACTTCAAATCAACTTTTCAGACATCAAGATCTGGATCCTCTGCGCAGTTTACTGTTGCCAATGGACAATTAAGTCTTCGAGGACACAGCACAGACTTCTCAGAGTTCCCCTTAGTCAGAGTCACTGAGACCAGGTCTCAACTGAACTCCTCCCCTGATGTTTCATCCAGTGAAACCTTTGGCTAAAGGCGGAGGGGGGGTTCATTTCTGTTCATAAATTCAGCAGCACTTTATCTCATGTCTCCTGTTTTGCCAAAACAAGTCCCATTGCAACTATGTGCTCTTTTTCAAAGCATTTTGTTAAAAAACATGTTAGTGTTTTGTTTGTATTTTTGTTAAATACATGCTTACAGAATGGAAATATGGAAAATTGATAATCATAAGCATTAGCATTTCCCCCTTTAAAAAAGGTAATTGGAATTGTGCATGGGTATATTTCTTGCTCCAGAATGTAGATTGAGAGATTAAGAAGCAACCAAAGTGAAATGCAAGAGAGAGAAGAGAATGAAATATCCTATCATGACAATGCCATAGAGTGTATTTTTAATTTTTTGTCAGTTTGCCTTGCACAAAAAAAGATCAAGTCACTCTTGCTGCTTAATGCAACATTTCCACTTATTAAAATATAGGCCCTATTAAAATATGCCTTTGTTGCTCTCACTGTATCTACCTCCCCTTGATATTTATCTGGTCCACTCCTAGAAACCTTTTATTCCAGCTGTGTAATTCCTGTTAAATTGTGTACTGAAATGACACCACAATTAGATCAAATCTGATTCTTCACTTTATGTTGAAGTCACTTTGTCACCTGAAATGGGTTTTTCCACATAATATGTGTAATGAATGCTACAGGAAAGATTTAATTGATTTTATTTGACTGAAATGGAATCTAGTTTATTTTCTAGTTTATTTGGTTGTAAAGAAATTATAGTTCTTCCTAAATTGTTGAACAATGTGTGGATAAATGTATTCCCTCTGTGGCTGTGGCTGACTAGTGCAGGATAGGCTGTGGAATAAAATATTAAAAGGCTGAGCTGTATTAGATTGAACCTTTTCCCCTCCCTCCCAATCAAATAGCTGCATACATGTAATGGTTGCAGGATAATTCAGCAGTATACGTGAGTTGTAGTGAAATTACTTAAGAGGATTGTGCTTCATTCTTGCACAATTTGCACATTTTTCACTACAGGGAATGTAGGATGTACTTTCACAGTGGAGGGATTGCATAATACCTTTACTTGCAAGGCAACTTTTTTTTTTTTTGTTAAATGAGACTTCTGAGACTTGCCCCTTAGGGAAAAACGCTTGTGTCAGAGTTGGGTTGTTTGAAATGACAAATGATGCTCATTGCTTTCGTCACTTATAATGTCACTCTTGTAGCTGCAGTTTTATAGTACTTTGATTGTTCTTCTTGGAAGATGCACAGGTTTTGGGGGGGCACAACATTGTGTTTAGATCCCCATTGTATTGATTGCAAGTTAAGGTTTTATTAAGGCTATATTATGAGAGAAATTAGATGCTTTGTTTTCCAGTTTTCTTATTTTGCATCTGTGCCTTTTGTTTTATGCTCTTTAATTCCAGCCTTTTTTTTTAACTCATTCCTGTATATGTATTTCTTAGTCAGTGCTCTGAGGCTACTATTAGTTCCACTTGCACAGTAACAACAAACACATAAGCTATCAACCTATTCAGTCTGTAATACGCTGAGATCTGGGAGCTTAATTTATTTTGTCCATCACATTTTATTATTTTAGCTCAAAATAACACCAAGTTTAATTCTCAACCTATTATCTGTTCTTGGAAGGAAATGGCATTTTCATGGCCTGTGCTGCAGTTTGTGTATGAGTGCAGAATCATGTTTCAACTGTACTTTTCACAATAATCACGCATTTGCTAGAATCTGGTGGTACTACACATCTTTCCAAGCCTTATTGGGGAAAATAGCATTTAAGTAAGGTCTCTTCTGCTCGCATCACACTGTTATTTTCCATGTGTACATTTATGTGTGATGTCTTAGGTGCTATTGTGTGAAACACTTTTCATATGCACCATCAAATTAGGTTTTAAAATTGATGTTAAGCTCCCTATACAGTTCAACCGACAATCAGGGACAGACAGGCACCCGCATTAATCATCAGATACTTTATTTTTCCACATCCAACATTCCTGCTAGAATGTATAGAAAATATCCAACTGTAAATACATTGTATATTTTTATGTTCCGAGAAGTACTGTTAGGTCGTTGTGTGAGTAGACAGACAAGTCTTGTGCAAGAGACACTTATAGTCGGTGGAAGGCACATTAGTTTTCCAGCATTTATTTTATTCAACAATGAATCGATATCACTTGCTGACAAGATGTGGCTTTCTGAGGTTTGTATATATTTCACCACTGTTTTTTAGAAGAAAATGTAAGTTTTTTTCTTCTTTTTTACAGTTTTATTGATGATTGGTTAAAGTGAATTTAGATCTCTTTTTTTTTGTAAGTTTATGCAGTTGATTGTGCATTATGGGATTCACTGTATACAGCTGTTAATGAAAAGCCGCCAACCCCAGAAAACGTACTCCACCTGAAATCAGTATTTTTAGTATAAAATATTTAACCTCAACAGCTGTGGTCAGCTTGAATTCAGGTCAGTTAAAATAGATTTTGGTTGGAGTGTAATTCAAGAAAGTTTTGTGGTTGAAATATTTCACTAGCTACCATTTCATTGTAAGCAGTTATTGAAAGCACAGTGCAGATGAGTAATTCTGCGTGGTAAATTGTATTCCATTAACTCCTGATGGAGAAGTTTAAATTCAATTAAGCAATTGCATCTGTTGATGGAAATTCATAAATTATATGAGCAGTACTCTGGTATTTTTTTCTTTTTAATTAACTATTGTCAGTAACATGGCCATAAGTGTCCTTGTATAAGCTAGAGAAAAAAAATGTTTTGTGTAAAAAGATCTGAATTATGAATTTTTTGATAAAAACTATTTTTGAAACGTCATTTAAGGCACTGATATGTACAGTATATCATATGCAATCACTATTGCTACCCTCATTTATCTCTGTACAAGTCGTTTGTGTCAAGATCTCTCAAATGCGGACCGGAATCTGAACTTTGACTTTGGCGTTTTCATACTTTTAAAGGACTTGACGAGGAAGCCCTACTGCTTCACTGTAAGGTTGATCTTAAGTTAGACAGTAAGGTTTATTTGCATGGTCTCTAACTTGTTGGGTCGCGTGAACTTGTTTTATGAATAATGTGCAGCTTTAATTGTAGCTGATTAATTTCAGTCAAGTAACCCATATGATTAGATTTTTGCAATATATTATGATTTGTAAACGATCTGATTAAATTGTTGTTTTGATTGTTGTGTGTCATGTCCTTATGAATAAAATAATTCACAGCATTTGACCTTGAATTGTTTTTTCATATTCAAAGGCCATTCAGCTTCTAGTGACATTCAAGATACAATTTACTGTATATTCACAGGTCAAAAGTTGAGCAATTAAAGAACTGATGTAGTTGGCTGTAAGTGTAGGCTGCAACAAACAATACATTGATTGATTATAATATATATGAAATGTTAGGGAATTGGAAAAATGTCTAATAAAATTTCTACGTTAAGTCTTGAAAAGGTTTTGTTTGACCAACTGGTCAAACCCAAAGATATCCATCCTCACTTCGGAGAAGATGGAATCAGGTTTTTAATTGAAAAATGATTTAAAACAATGATAAACACAAATAATTGTTGTCATTAGTCTAACCATTTCAACATTCACATATACATATTTGTTATCAAGTCTGTCTTTGTCACTTTCTGTAGTCATGGGCAAAATATGACTGGCAGAAAAAGTCAGACACATCCTTGGCTTACAAAACCTGGAGTCCAAACATGTTTCAGGAAAGAATTCCACATATAACAAGATAAGGGTATCGAGTGCTACGTGCATTTTTCAGCTTTAATCATTAGACAACCTTACCGCAGGCCTTGCCAAAACTAACAAAGCAGCAACACACCCTGTAAGGCAAGCAGTGACAACACTTCCATCTAAAGTTACCTGCTGGCTGCTGACGTCTTCATAAAACTCGCTAACAGCAGGATGAGCTTGTCCTGTTAATACTGACTGGACTCATCACTAAGGAACAATGGACGAATGAAATTAGTTGTCATCATTAGTCCTCTTTTTTTTCTCAGAATGGAATAATGTGGGACTCTGTGAAAGGTAGGTTTAGCTAACTGTTGAAACGTTTAAAAATCTGTCATTTATTGACTTTGTGTTGATCATATTTGCCTTGTAAAAAAATACCTTTTCTGAAGGCATCTGGCGCTACTCGGTATGGCACGCAAAATCCAACAACAAGGACTTATTTTGATAAAAATTTAAGTTTTTCTGTTTGTTTCCACCTCCCTATATAGCCTATATATTGGTAAATTTAGAATAAAAAATCATTTAATACAATCGCATTAAATTAAGTTGCGTATTGGTTGTCTAATGTAAGAGTGAATCTCAGTAATTTAGAGAAGATACTGGAGCATATTTACTTTCGACACTAGTAAACCTTACATTGACACGTTTTTTAATTAGGTTTGGCTTGGACGCTGTCCTTATTGCGTGAGTAGCGAGGTTCTGCTGACATTAGCCCAAACACTGACGCTGTAAAAATCTGTTCACCTGTATTTTACGCTACAAACACTAACATTATCTTTTTTATAAGTATAAACAACGGCCTGTTTAGACTAATTGCTTTTGATAATTGTTGGTTAAATGTCAGCTTGGCTGTTTACTCATTATTGACCTCTGTTCAGCTGTGTGTGAGGAGCACACCCTGCTGTATCCGGGTGTCCTCTGGCGTCTGCAACTGTCGCTGTTTAACCAGGGAGACAAAGCGCACCAACACTGTCACGTTGACTAACTCAGCTAACTTCCTCAACAGAGCAAACTGATGTAGCCACTTGTTAAGGAATGTTTTCAGTGTTTGTTTTCCACGTTCAACCTATGATGAACGTGGAGAAAAAAGGATCATCTTTTGTAAGGCAACTGTTTACACCTGCAGGTCGCAATGGAAACCCTGCCAATAGGTTGGACTGTACACACCTGTGACCAGGAGGGAGACGGGACCGGACTGCTGGTGAAGGGGGGAATCGCTGACACCAACACCAACACACATGTCCATGATCTGTTTCATGAAGATGCACAGGTAGGTGTCCGCTCGAATATCTCTCAGATTGAGAGTGATGAAGGTTAGGAGAGGACTGGGTACTCTCAAAGTTCCTGTCATTTCATGTCTGTTAACCTTTATTTCACATAAAAGAAAGCCCACTCTATCCATTATCAAATCCAATTATCATGCATTGCTTGAGTTCAGCTCTACCTCTTCACCTTCTGTGTTTATTCAGTCAGAGTGTTTTGCTTTCTAAAGGCTAAAGGCATATGTCATATAATATCCCATCTTCATCTTCATCATTCGACATTGCCTCTAACTGTCTTTTTGTCCCTTTTTTCATCTTTGTACTCTGTACATAACCTTTTCTCAAAATGAATATGAGAATGCCCTGTTTATGTTGAAATGAAGCATTGTTTTAAATCAGCCAGTGCTTAAACAGCTGTTGTGTTTCTTTGTTCAGGGCTTCCAGCAGTCTAGCCAGCCGTGGTGGAGGATCAAAGTATTTGTGTGGGAGCCCGTGCTCTTCGGTACCTGGGATGGGGTTTTTACCACCTGCATGATCAACATCTTCGGTGTAGTGCTATTCCTACGTACCGGCTACCTGGTGGTCAGTATGCATACACTGTTTTGGCCTCTCTACCTTGATTTCCCTCTCTCTTTCACATGTATTTCTCAACCAAAATCTATAAGATATTGTTATGTGTCAGACGTGATAGGAGTTCCCACCGGCGCCAATAAAGCAAAATCTCTTAATCTGTGGGATTCCTGTCTCATGCTTGTCATTATAGTGTGAATCATGTAATAGCTGAGCCTACGATATGTTAGGTCCTTAAAGTTGATGTGTTAGAAGCAGGAAAATCGGCTAGCGTAAGGATCTGATCGACTTTGAGCGTCAGCATCAGGTCCAAAGCTCACTGATGCATGTGGGAAGTGAATGCTTGTCCATGAGGTCTGATCCACAGCCAAGCTACTGTAGGTCAAATTGCTGAAAAATTCTGGTTCTTATGGAAAAGTGTCAGAACACACAGCGCATCACAGTTTGTTGCATATGGAAATGCATTGTCGGGGTGCCATGGTGACCCCTGTTCACTGCCAAAAGCATCTACAATGGGTACATGAGCATCATAACTGGACCATGGAGCAATAGAAGAAGGTGACCTGGCCTGAAGAATCACATTTTCCTTTACATCACATAGATGGCCGGGTGCATGTGTGTCGCCTACCTTTGGGACACATGGTACCAGGATGTACTATGGGAAGAAGGCAAGTCGATGAAGGCAGTCTGTGGGCAATGTTCTGCTGGGAAACATTTGTGTAGATATTACATTAACGTGTACCACCTAGGTAAACTTGCAGACCATGTACACCCTCTCGTGGAAATGGTATTTCTTGATGGCAGTGGCCTCTTTCACTCACACAAAGCAAAATGGTTCAGGAGTGGTTTGAGGAACTTAACAAGTTCAAGGTGTTGGGTTGGCCTCCAAATTCCCCAGATCTCAATCCAATTGAGCATCTGTGGGATGTGCTGGACAAACAAGTCCAATCCATGGAGGCCCCACTTTGCAATTTACAGGACTTAAAGGATCTGCTCCTAACGTCTTGGTGCTAGATACACAGCACATCTTCAGAGGTCTAGTGGAATCCATACCTCATCGGGCCAGGGCTGCTTGATCAGCAAAAGGGACCTACACAATATTAGGCATGTGGTCATAATGTTGTGATTGGTGTATATGGGTTCATTCATGATATGATGACACACATTTGTTTATTCACCTTTACACCCTTTAATATCAAGCCTCATGTCTGGTAACGGCTGTGTGCATTACAGAACTCTGTCTAGCTCTATGGAGGCTTTTTATTTTTATTTTTAGCTTGAGCCATGATTAAGTATGTGTCACCCTGTCAGTTGATCCCAAACACTTTAATGTGCATGTGTCATCACAGGACACAGCTACAAAGACAGTGTGATCTTAATTGCTACATCCGTTCGGATTTTACTTGACAGCTAAAACATAGTTTGGCATGCTGGTCTCCCTATCCAGAGTGAGATGTATCTCATCATGAATCACTTGCTTCCTTATTACTTATTGTGCAAAAGTAAAGAGGATATGATTTCCTCGGTTTAATGGGCCCGATTTCACCCGAACATCTTCTAAATATGTATGCTATTACTCACCCTTCATTTTCCTTAATACTGAAACCGTGTGTGTGCAGTGAAAAGCAGTAAGCACATAGGCACAGTTTAGAAAGTCAAGGTGTGCAGATATGTATCACACAAGCTGTACATCATAAAATATATCCACTTTACCGCTGTAGCTAACTTACAAGCTGCGGATGCATAGTCAGTATTTTGTGTCATTTTCTCCCCTGACATTATCCAGGGAAACACTGGTGTGCTGCTCGGGATGCTCCTGGTTTCCTTGGTTGTGCTGGTTGCTCTAGTGACAGTGATGTCGGGGATCGGAGTGTGTGAGCACTGTGGTGTTGGAAGTGGAGGAGTCTACTCCATGATCTCCACCGTCCTGGGTGGCAGGGTGGGAGGCACTGTGGGCCTCCTCTATGTGTTCGGACAGGTCAGTAACAAAATCCGGACTTTCAATGAGACTTGAGGGAGTTTTTGAAGCTTTTTGTTTGTAATGAAGACAAGACAAAAAGATCTGACACACATCCACATATGTGCTTTATAATTTCCTATGTTGCTGCAGTGCGTAGCTGGGGCCATGTACATCACAGGTTTCTCGGAGTCTGTGGCGGAGCTGCTGGGTCTTCAGAGCCAGTGGGCGGTGCGTGGCATGTCTGCGGCAGTGCTGCTGGCACTGCTCGGAATTAACCTGGCCGGTGTCAAGTGGATCGTCCGACTCCAGCTGCTGCTGCTGGCTGTGCTGGCCGTCTCCACACTGGACTTTGTCATCGGGACCTTCACGCACCTTGACCCAGGTAGGGCTGGGGGTTATGCGTATGGAAGTGAAGGATAAAGTAAGAAGGTAACAGGGATTGTGAAGAGGGTTAAATCTGTACTGATGTTTTTTTGCCAGTATTCAGTGTCTTATAATATGGTGTATAGATATTTTCAAGGCAAAATAATCCTCAAATTATACAGTGTTTGCCCCAGAATTATATTGATGTCAAAGCCTTTAAAGCAACATTTAGCCAGATTACAGTTAATTAGGCATTACAGAAAATGTCAACAAAAAATAAGTGAAATGCTTCAGGCATAAACTAGTTTGGGAACCACTGAACTACACTGTTCATTAGTATGGTGAACGTCTGTGACCTATTAAGGCCAGCAGGTGTAGCTGTAGTATCATGTATTATAGTCAGCCTTAGTCTAGTATTCTGCTGGGGCTTCACCTTCTACAGTTCACTTCCTCATGAGACTGGTGTTTGCCCGTTAACCTATTTTTTCCCCCTCAGTGACTGTTGGAATACTTTACAGATGTTTCTTTCTCTGGGGGCTTAAGCCAAGTCTGAGACCAGTTTATTGAGATTTCTTTTTTTTGTAATGAGGAAATGTTGCCTTTTTTTAGTAGATTGTGTTTTTTTGCTGGCCTTCAGGAAGTCCTTCCCCACATTTCCTGTTCTCACTGATTATTAACATCCTGTCGAGTGGGAAGAGAAAATGGAGTCACATCAGTTTTTATATGAATAGGACATTATAGGCCCAAAAAACAGGGAACATTAAACATGTAGTGCACACGCGTATATTTTATGCTTTTCCCAGTAAAACTCAGTGTACATGTCCAGCCATGGGCAGGGGCTAGTTTTTTCAAGATTAAGCTTTACAACACCTTGTACACCAGTGTAAAAATAAGTTTGCATTCCTGAAAAATTGTGGGAGAACCAGTCATAATGGCTACTCCAGGTTTTTCCAATTAAGAGCGTGTGTGTGTTGTGGTGACCTCATGGCTGGCAGAGGACCACTTAGTTTAAACAGCACAGGCCAGCGTGCACTTGCTCAACACCGAGGCACATCCTGAAGGAACAGGAGCCACCGCCAAAATCATGTGGTCACAGTTTAATAACGCATCCCCTATGTACACTTGGCAAAGCTGTTCCCCGTGGTAGGTTTCAGACACTGTGGTACATCACTGCCATAGCTAAGCTATGTCTTGTCAGCCAAGCAATGTACTGTATCACAACCATAATGATATATTGGCTTGTTGTCTGAATGCTTGGCATATATCAGTGTTAAATACAAAGCAGGTCATCTACTTGTTGATATTCATAATCTGAAATGGACAAATATAGAGCTGAATGATTGAAAGATTGGAAGAATTAATAGATACATATTTGTATGGTGTATTTTTCTCAACCTTGATCTGCTTTTCTCGGTTTTTAATCATTGTTAACTGACGGTCTTTGGGTGCTGGGGTTGGTCATCAGCATTTTCACACTATTTTTATAAATTTTATAGACCATACGATAAATCAAGAAAATAATTGGTAAAGTAATCTATAATGAAAATAGTTGTTATTGCAGTCCTAGTTTCATTTATTCTGCATTTATTGCAAAGCTGAATATGCAAGAATCTGTATGAATGGTTATTTTAACTTGTGTTGTCTTAGGTTTCAATTAGATTTTCCTGGTTTTAACGTAGTTTCAGTGGCTTTTGTATGAAGTAACAGTAGTGAGATTATTTTAAAGAGCATCAGCAGCTATAACCTAAAACTGATATTTGGTATTTGTATTGCCATTTGATGTTAACAATATCCCTATCACACCATAGCTGTGGCATGTACTTTATTAGTAATCATCTGCCTTATTCTGCCATAATAAACCATCATAATGTGATGCTGTTGACTCTGTTAGCGTCACGAGTAGAAGGATTTAGGCATATTATTATTTGTATGTACATGAACTTTTACTCACTGGCCTCATTTCCTCTGCCACAAGGATCTGTTAAGTGACTGATTATGACGAGTCCTTCCTGCAGTACTGTGACAGGTGGAGTTACAATTTTAAAACTGCATGGCTGCAACATGTAAGACAGCTTGAAATAGTGCTTTATCATCCCTGATGGGATGATATTTCATTTCCCAAGTGTAGCTTTTGAGTGTAGTAAATATTCTAGTTTGGTCAGGGACACTGCCAATGTATTGTTTCTGCAGCCGAATAATTCAACTGCAAAACTGCTGTGGTGCACAGATGATATACAATCTTGCACGCCTTACCCAGTCCCTTTTTAGATGTAGCCTATTCCCCACAGAGCAGAAACCCATAATGTGCTCTTTAGTGCTGGGGTTTAGGGTGTTAACCAGACTCACCCACATTTTTGTAAAATGACAAAGCGAGAAGGCCGGAACTGAGATCTGAGGCCTGCTGCTACTCCAGAGACCGCCACATCATCTCTCCCTGTGATCCAAACTAATATATAGTCCTCAATCATCCCAGTGGGACCTGCTCCACCTCTGTAACATCATAGGCCGCCCTGTTTTCCGTGCACAGCAGCTTATACTGGTTAGTGTGGTAGAGTAAGAGGTCAGTCAGACAGAGGGAAAGGCCTCAGATGCTCATGCAATCTGACTACGCATTGTAGCTTGTTTCAGAGGAATGCTGAGTTCAGAAAGGAGCCCCACTCTGCGCGTACATTTGCTCTTCAGACAGATGTTTTCACCACAGCTTTGTCTAAAAACGTGTTTGCTCTGTAGACCTATAAAGAGGAGAGATGTTGTTGTTGTTTCAGATTAAGGCCCTGCCCACATCACCCTTCAGTTGATTTCTCCAACCAGTCTTAAGACGTTAAAGAGAGAATTGCGGACAGACCGGCGTTGCATTAGAGCCATGTCTCTAGTATGGCTAAAAGCCAATGTCAAGCCTGGACTAATACAGGATTACCAACCAGGCAAGTGCCACTGGGCCACAGACCCGTCCCCCAAGCCCCAGTTTCACCCATGTGTCACATGGTTATTTGATCACTCGCGGAGTTGTTGGGAATAGATTTCTTACATTGTAGGTGAGGCAATTTTTATTTATTACTGCTGTTCATATTGCAGTAATAAATGGCACAACATGTGAGCGCATGTTGCATATTCCTAATTAAAGTTGTGATTCTACACATTACCACAAACTGACATTCATAAAAACTGGTGTCTGGTTCACGGTGCAAAAAACATAATGAACCTGCCATCTGTGTGCACTGCAGGCAACTGGAGCCCAGCATCAAAGGTATGCTGTGGGGCTCCCAGTCAAGTGAATCTGGCCATGCCTTATATAGGTATGAGGCATGTGAGTGTGTAGTTCCACCAGAAAATGGGAAACTCGCACAAATGTTTTACTCGAAAGCCATTTATTTGTTTTGCATTTGTCTTAAATACTGGCTGTGTTATTTTACAATTAAGTTGTGTTCACAGACATAGTTTTGCCTTTTAAATATGTGAACGCCCTCAACTGAACACTCAGAATAAGGCATGCGTGGATGTTGGAGTATGATGTTTAGTTATAGGTGGGGAGCTTGCTGTGCAGACATGGACACCGACTGCCCTGGATTTGTTAGATCCTGATTGTTTGGACAGAGGGTTGTCTCAATGGGTCATGGAGTGAATATGAGTTTGTGCTCCTGGTCTCAATTTTGACAACCTCCTTAAATTCCTGTCTTGGAGGAAGTGCACTTGGAATAACTAGTATATCCAACCCTTGTGGTTTGAGCTTTTGTCTAAAAACAAAAGGAAAAAAATGAGCATTCTCTCTCTCTCTCTCTATTTTCTCTCACTCTCTGTCTCCCTCTCTCGCACACTCTCATTCTTTCTCCCAAACTTGGAAGCTGCTGAGCTTCTGAAAAGGGTGGTGACTTCCTTTTGGATAAACATGTCATTAATCTGAGAGAACACATTCTTTCCCATCGCAAGATAACCAAGGGGGGAAATGTCCAGTGTTGTAACATAGGCAGGCCCTTCAGACTGTGTGGTTTAAATGGCCCCTACTAATGCAGAACAATCTCGCCCTGCACATTCAACAAACTAACCTAGGCGTAACTGACTTGTCCTGAATACCTATTGGTTGTCATTTATTTTGATTTAAAAAAAGACTTACAATCTTATATTACAGTCATGAGATCCTTGTTTAAGTGGCTCTGTTTTAGTAAAAATTTATTGCATTCAACTATGTAAGTTTTTTTCCTGTTTTTTTTATATTGCTAAAAGTAGTTGATGCAAACTGGACCTTCTGTTTGAGTTGGAGAAATATAACATTTCAAATAAGAGTCTTGTACCAGTTAAATTATATAAGTGAGAAACCACTAGCTGTTGCTGTTATTGCAATATTTTTAAAACATATATCGTTTAAAACTGTATCACTGTAGGTTGTTCTTAGATGCCCCTGTACAGACGTGCTGTGTTTACATTTCCATTAAGTCTCAACTTCTCCAGGACCTGGACTGCAAAAAGTCACCAATAACCATCGAGGACCAGAGATGGTCACTAAATACTAAGAACAGTAAATAACTTTGCACCTCTATAATAAGAGACAGGTGCGTCGGAGGGGGACAGGAGAGTCAAAAGTAGCAAAGACAAACTCCCGCACACTGCCTAACTTGCAAAAATATATATATTGACACAATGTTTCGGTACTAGACCTTCTTCTGGCAAATGGTTTGCCTTTTGCAGGAGGTGACTTATTTGTCTACACCAGTCACCTAATTCTTCATAAAATAAGGCAGTCATTCATATTTCCATGGGATGCATGTAGATTTCTGTATACAGAGTGTACATTAAAACAATATAATAAAGCGCACTCATAAATAGACATACTCACAAATCTTACTGGTGCCTTATATATCAATAGACAAATAACATAGAGGAAATAGCAAATAAACATAACTCTACGTAAACAGAGGGAAAAAAACAACCCCAAAAAACAACAATGTCATACTTTAATAATGTAAATGGAAACTAAAAATGAAATTCATAAAATTTCTAGAAAAAGAGGAAAAAACAGCACCATAAATATCAAAATCTTCACATTATTACATACATGTAACAAATACAGTAACTTGTAGCAGTGCATGTATAAATGGACACAATCAATAGGACACAGTATTTAATGGTCCTGATAATATATGTGCATATTCACACGTATCCAGGACTGTTTAGAATTGGACACTTAGGTAGTTGCAAGTTAGACAGTGTTCAGGAGTTTTTTCTTTGCCACTAAATACTACGAAAACAAGCAAATGAAAACACCATACTAGTGAGGGTCACTTTACACCAATGATAGTGATAGTTAAATCATACTGTAGTGGCATTACAGCATCCAGGCTACAGTATTAGCACATTAGAGATGAGGATGGTTTGAAATTTTTACTTTTTATTAAAATGTATTGTAATAAAGTCAAATTTGATATGGGAATTTCTGTTTGAGAGTGGACCAGCCTGCAAAATTTGGTGCATTTTTATTCACAAAGTGTTTTTTGTTTGTTTTTTTTTGTTCAAAGCTAAAAATTTGAATTTACTGGTATCGCAAAGTCTGGATTAGTAAAACAAATCTGAAAAAAACCTTCACAATGGCAAAAGGTTTCTTGGTGTAAAAAACACTTTACATAACCATTGGCCAGTTCATTTTAAAATGAAGATAAAGGGTCATCTCCCTCCATGTCCTATTGACTTATAAATTCATTTCACAAAGTACGGAAGAATATTGCACCAGATGTGATGAAAAATCTTTGATTTGTCATTTACACTCACACGTTGTTTTGTGTTGTGGGCTCAACTTATGAAACATTTATAAACCCTATAGAAGAATCATTTTCCCTGGTTTGAAGAAGTGTACAGCTGCTTTGGGTGAATTCATAAGAGAATGTAATTAAAATCCTAAAGACAACTTGCAAAACTTCATCTGCAGATGAAGAACTTATGATATAGTCAAACGCTCCAGAAATGCTCCTAAATGGACCTTGTGGTGAGATTGTTTTTCAAAATACTGGGAGTAGTCCAAAAATATCAGTATTGGTATTAGTAGCCCTTTGGATCAGATCCTATGCCAATCAAGTTATTTAAGAAGACACATTGCAGACACTCAGACAGTCTTTCGTAGTAATTGTCTTCGGGCGTGTCTGCAGTTGACTGGTTTATAGTGTTGATACTATTTACTCAGTGAAGGCAGGTTTGAGATCCTGGCATAAGATTCAGAAATGATGTGCTTTGTGTGTTGTTGTCTCCTCTCTCAGAGCATGGTTTCATTGGTTATTCATCCGGGCTGCTTAGCAGTAACACAATGCCAGATTACACACCGGGAGAAACCTTCTTCACAGTATTTGGGGTCTTCTTCCCTGCTGCTACAGGTGAGGTGGCACCCATCATTTTTTTAAAATCTAACATTGGGTGGAAAAACCTTAAGATTAACTGTCAACACTCAAGGCCTCTTTTTAGTTCTTGCACCTACATACAGTGTAAAAATGCATTTTGTGTTGCATAGTATGTTGTGTACACACTGTGTGTGTGTGTGTGTGTGTGTGTGTGTGTGTGTGTGTGTAGGGGTTATGGCAGGCTTCAACATGAGCTCAGACCTTCAGCGGCCTGAACACAACGTCCCTGTGGGAACGCTGGCAGCTGTTTTCACCTCGTATGAACAAACACACACACACATATTATACTGTAAAATAAGAAAACACCGCATGGACCCACTACACAATTATGTACACAAGACTTGAACTGTAGTAATACTGTATCGATTGCCCTACAGTAAAAGTATTTATACAGTTAGAAATAAAGACAACAAAGGCAAGCTTGCTGTAAAAGTAAAATACTGTGAAATGAGCTACAGTGAAGCCTGATGTGGCTCTTTTGCAAAATGTTAAACTGTAGTATCAACAACTAAAAGGATAGTTTTCAAATTTAACACTCTGGAGTCTCTCCATCAAGGTATGAATCATCCCAAAAGGTACTTTCCAGATGTTTTGAATTTATTTTTGCGGTGCTCTCAGATCACTCCATTTATATCTTTTCAAAGGGCAACCTTTTCCACCTTCATTGGAGAGAACAAACCCACATTCCTAGCATGGCCTATCTTCCCAGACACTCACTTGTGAAGCTGTCATGACACAGTTCTCCTATTAATAGTGACATAGCGGCAATTGTTAATAATCCTGCGTGGTGGACTGTTGGTGACCCACAGGTGGTTCCTGTATCTGGTCTTTGTCTTCCTCCTGGGGGCCATCTGCACCAGAGAAGCTCTGCGCTATGACTTCTTGATAGCAGAAAAGGTAAACTCCTCTGTCAGTTTCCATCCTGCCCTGTTAGAGAGGCGCTCTCAACACAAAGGGTGAGGTGAGGGGATTCCCCATGGTGGTGCACTTTATTGATGTGGTGTGGCTAGTTCTGACTGTGTGTGTTTTCAGCCTGGAGCTGTAGGACGCATGGTTGATTTCCCCCCCAACCCCCCCACCCCCTTACTTAAGTAGAAATGCTTATCATTTTCGTCATACTTGGGTTCAAGTATATGGAAATTACTGGCTCATTCCCAATAGCCACTTGTGTCTTGAGCACAAAAGTACACTTTTAAGTACCACCAGGTAGTAGACAAGTGTGTTCCACATCAGAAAAATCCACTGTGTGCTAATACTGCTTTGAAGAGGCATTCAGAACAAAGTGTGTCCCATAATTCATCAATGTCTACAGCTCCACACCAATCCAGTTGCGGGCAGTAATGCTCTTGTAGGCTGGTTTTGGGACAGATAATAATCTGATATGAAGATGGTTAAAGTTCATGATGTGTTGGATTCATTTTTGGTATTCTGTTGAACAATTGATTGTTATACAGACAATGTTGCAACAGTCTCATTCTGTATATATTACATGTCTGCTGAATGGAGGTTTGACATTTGAACTCTTTATTCTGGGTTTGGCTCCATATGGACAGCTGATGTTAGAAGGACCAGGCATGACAACAATTGAAACCCAAATAGGAAGTAAAATGTATAAGATAATAAATGGTTTAACACTAATAATAAGAAAAGACTTGGGAATAAGATTTAGAAGAGAAAAAACAAGAAAACTCATACTCATGAAATTATATAGTGATGAATAGTGTTGGCACTGTAATAAAGAAAAAGCTTTATTTTTTAATATGATATGGAAATGTTCAAAATTTCAAAAATTTTGGAAGGAAATAGGAAAATCTAATTTCACTAAAATAAACGTCCCATTGGATCCCAAATCATGCATTTTGAATTATATGGCCAGAATTTAAAAAAAGAGACTTCAAAAAGAGTTAAAGCAATTAATTGGAAGACAATTAGCAACATAAACGAGAAATCATGGCTTCAAACTTTTGAAACATTATCAAGCTTAGAACAAATGTCAGACTCTTTACATGCAACTTCTCCTGTGACAGCAACATCACTCTGTCCTGACTAAATACTTAGTAAAGCAAAATATTAACTTTTCAAGTCAAAGATATTATTTGGGGGGGATGTGCAATGTGCAGATAATCCAGGAATAGCTTTCTGTGTTATATTGTTTATTTATATTTAGTTGTTTTGTTTTTGATGTCTTGTTTTATATTTTGTAATTTGACCTATTTTAATTTTTGTTCCCCCCTGAGCGTGTCTTGAATAAAAAAACAAAAAAACAAATGTGGGCGTGGAAACACATGTTTGCACCATTTGAGAATTTAACCCCCCTGTAACATTTAGAAAAACAATTGGTTTTGTTAAAATACAATTATTCAAAAATAAAAAAGAAGGACCAGACATGACAGGTTTGGTTTGTGCAGGGTAGAGCTGCGGTAAGATTCATGCACATACAATAACACACAGACTGTTCAGTGCATTGTGACGCGTAATAAAAAGTGCGAGTGATCGGGCTATGGTGAAGAGCAGATCAGTGAGATGTCTGATGCAGCTAAGCTCTCCTAAGTCCTAATATTAAATCATTAGATTTTGCTTCTATGACCCTTTTCAAATTCCTTGACTTCTCCATCAGTGGTTAGTTGTCATTGTTTTCATAAGGGGCTGGCTGCAGCGGAACTGAACTGGGTGTAGCTGTTGTGAGCTCTCAACCCCACCCCATCCTCTTCCACCCTCTGTTTGTTTTCCACTTTCCTTCAGGTCTCCTTGGTGGGCTTCCTCTTTCTGCTGGGCCTCTACATCTCCTCCCTGGCTTCCTGCATGGGCGGCCTGTACGGAGCGCCCAGGATCCTCCAGTGCATCGCCCAAGAGAGAGTCATCCCTGCTCTGGCGTTCCTGGGAAGAGGGGTGGGTTGATGGAGCCATGTAGGAACGAATGTCTGGACTATACTGAAAAATATTACCTAGAGTCCATGATGTAAGAGCAGATTATTTAATAAGGGTGTGTGCTTCTGCACCAGGGAGTTCACTTACATATAGAGTGATTTGCTGTCAACTCAACTGAAGCAAAACTATACTAATATTATTTAAATTGTGTAATTGACATAATCAGCTGTTTATGCAATTACAAAATCACAGAGCAGTGATTAAAGTAAGCAGAACCCAGTAAAAATTTACCAACTTAGTGACAAATAATTTGTTGTTCCTCTTTGCACCTTTGATACGACAGAAGACTTGGTGACCTGCCATTTGAGCGGCAAACACGAGGCCAATTAATAAAGGGTAGTTCAATTTCAATTCGCAGACTCATAGATGCCTTTTTCATGTCTCTGCCTCAGATAGCCTAGCTTAGCTCAGTTCATTCATCAAGTAGCAGCTTCTCTCTGCAAAGCTTCTGAAATATTGATGCATGACTTTTTAAACTATAATATAATTTAAGCATCAATGTTCATTTATTGACCTTTTGAAATAAGAGTTTGACAAAACAGTCCCAACTGGTGGTCTACTTATTGGCTTTGCATAGCTTTCCACCACACAGCATGGAACTTTGATGGTTAACCTTTAATCCAACATGGACAGGAAGTCTTTAAAATACTTTGAATGAAATCATAAACGGCTACTAATGTCACACACATCAACAAATCTTTCTCCATGACAACAGGGCAAACTGTATCTATTGATCAAGGCTGTGTGAAACCATTGTGAACCCATTGAAAGCTAGTAAGGGGACCTTGAGTTAAACTGATGAATAAACTGATGTATAGTGTATAAAGTTAATTTTGCTTGTGAAGCATGAATAGAATTATGATGGCAGACTTCTAAGTCATTTCTGTTTACTTGTACAAACATAAATTGGACTTCTCAGGTGATACTTCTCTTGTGTACACAACCTGCCCTCCCTCACCAGGATAGGTAAACGTAACCCAAGGCATATAGTAAACTGACTGACTGACTGACTGTCAGAAGATTTGATTCTGTGCTTTTAAGAGGAGCTACTGATTGATGACATAGACATCCATGAAATTAGCTAAAATAGAAATAACCACATCACTCAGTATAACTTCACTGTGGACTCAGATTTGAGACAGGCAACTATGAATTTGTAGCCTGGATGTATTTGGGGGGTAGTTCTCAACAGGAAACAGTGTCAGGACTGCCTAAATATAAAGTGCGGACTCCACTCCATAGAAGTGAGTGGACTGACTACATTACAGCAATGAGTTCCGACTCACTGCTGCTACGCGTGTACACACACAGTCACGTTGACGTGCTGACCCCGTTCACCCCGAGCTTTCCTCAGACTTCCCTGGATGGCAGCAATGTCTGACCTCTCTCAGCGGGCTGGAATGAGGCCCTAGACATCTTGGCCCAAATCAAAGCTTCAGAACAAACGCAGGAAGGGCGACGGGCAGGGCCCTTCTCCACTGTGTGCTTTGGAGGCCCGCCAGGCACACAGCAGTGCTAGTAAAGCTTTGTGATAGGACCTGGGAAGTGAAAGCAAGCTGGTTAACAAACCACATGTTAAAACGATTGTTGTTGGGCTTTGTCCACCTGTTGCAGATGCTGTTTCAACTACAGTATCGATCAGTTGCATGACGTTTTAAATAATCAGTTTCAGTTGTTTTATTCTCTTTTTTTTGGAGTTGGTCATACGTGTCTTAACATATTTAATTAAATCTAATGTAGCAGACACTTTTAATAAAGAAAATGGTATAAATGCTAGGAGTGGGACTTACTTTCTTGTGGGCTGTGCAGATGTCAGGTTAGCATTGAGCAATGACTGAGCAGGGCTCTTGACTAAAGAAAGGCCAGATGAGGTCATGGGAAGATTTTGTGGAAAGGGTCTTATTTAACTGCATTGCAGTGAAAAAATATAAGTTTGCATCCAAATTGCTACACATGTCATCAAAAGGTAACAAAAGACACGACAGAAGCAAAAGATCTCTAGATGGAGTTCTAGCTTTTAACTTAAAGTTTCATCTCTTCAATCAGTGTAAGTGGTTGTTTGGGCACTGTGTTGCCTTGGGGACACAAGCCACATGTATTTTTCCATAGCGTCACTGTCCTGTGAAACCCTTGTATCTCCAAAACATCAACTTTTCATGAGTTAATTAAAAACAGGTCTGTTTTCAGCTTTGTGGTGATGCATTTTCCAGAAAATCCAATGGGTTTTTAAATGGTTAATTTAGCCATGTAGGAGTATTTTCTCAATCCACAATGGAATTTATGGGTTGATAAATTAATCCTTAGTTTTATCAACAATAGACTATCAAATGTAGAGCAGCCGTCACTTACCATATTGTGACACTCTCTCCTCTCTTGACAGAAAGGCCCAAACAGGACTCCAGTGGCAGCTATCTGCCTGACCAGCCTGCTGACCATGGCCTTCATTTTTATCGGCCAGGTCAACGTGCTGGCCCCCATCGTCACAATCAACTTCATGCTCACCTACAGCTTCATCGACTACTCTTACTTCTGTGTGGCCAAGACTTTCCAGATACAGATTAAAGAGAAGAGGGACACCCCTGTCCCGGCCACAAGAAACCAGCGTAGGTCAACCAGGCACAGCTCTCGGCCTCTGATCGAGGACACTCTCCCAAACTATGGGAGTGGAGGCGAGAGTCAGCAGGGTAAGGGTACGCTGTTGGAGTTCACCAAGGACATGGACCAAATCTTTCCCCCCATGCGAAATGGAGCTGAGAAAACTACATCCCTGCAAGAGCTGAGCAGTAAATGCAAGAGCACAATGGCTAATGTTACTACTAAGCAGAAGCTGATGGACAGCTTTTGCTTGGACCCAAACGGCAATATGTTCTCTGAAGAGAAAGCAGAGGAGATTAGTTCAGCTCCACCGCATGAGGAAGCACAGAAGCAGTGTGGAGGCGGGGAGCCCAGGGCTGGTGAACTACAAATGGATTGCCGTTCAAAAATCTGCCACGCTGAGCAGCCTTCATCTGCTGACCTTCACACTCACAGCACAGGTGATCATCTCTAACCATCAAATGCTAGGCTTGGCGAGACTAGACAGGAGTAGAGCTCATGAAGTTAGTTGTAATTTTAGTAACCCAACTCTTTATTGAACCTTACAGGTGCTGGAGGTAAAGCGGAACACCAGAGCATTGAAATCAAACCCATGCAGGATTCATTCTATGCAAAGTTCTGCAACCACTGGGTTGCCCTTATCGGGGTACATCACACATTTCATTCTGTACATTATTTATTTATTTATTTCTGTTCCAATGGCTTAATTTCAAATGATAATTACAGAATGTTTCAATTAATGCAAATATGTCATTTGTTTGTCTTTCAGGCATTGAGCTCCATATTGATTATGTTTGTTATCGAGTGGGTTTATGCCTTAGCAAACATAGTTGTTGCCTTGCTGCTGTTCTTCTACATCGGGAAAACAAGTCCTGGACTACCTATAGGTGATTTTTTTCAGTAACATAATCTGGGACAGAGGGAGTTCTGTGTCTTTCACATATTGTATGTACCGCCTGCACCTGTGTAGCATTTTCCAGCTTGGTTATGCCCAAGTGAACTTTGGTCATAAGATGCATTTGGGCGCAGTTTTTTGACACTGTACAGTCAGCACTAAGCTTAGCACCTACAGCTAATGTTGGCCTGGTGTTGTGGGATCATTCATACTTCCCATGATGGACGGAGTGTGATTCTAGTCCTGTACACATCTTATTGAGGTTTGATGGGATCTGAACATCAGTGACCAGTTCACCTAAATAGACCAGGTCCAATACTGTACATACTATTCTTTCACTTGTTGGAATTTATTGATTCTGGTTTTTAGAAAAGCAATTTATAAGAAGATTTTTTATTTTGTTAAGTAAGGCGTTTGACTAAATATTTGCCACTTTGCCTTTAATATTTTTTGTCCATTAGCAGATACTGGAAAATTGTTGATCACCACTTAGTTTCAAAAGAAGTTGGGACTTATTTTCTGCTCAGTTGTCAGTTCATTACCAGATACACTCCATTTTATACATTATATGCTGATGTTTTTATGACACACTCTGTTTTTCAAACTTAATGGGTCAACTGTGAATCTAATGAAGGAAAAGTCTTGTTTTTGCTGGTGTGTTACTTTGGTTTTATGCTTATTACATTAAGGTCATTACATTAAGTTTGTAACTTTAGCCTTTTTTTAAACTGAAGGAGTACTGCCTTTATATAAGCTAAAGTACAATTCCTGTATGTATTTATTAAGTCAGTTAGTTAGTCACATTATCATCCCATTTTGTCCAGCAAAAGACCTCTTGATTTGCAGTTTAAGAATTTAGATTTGGTCACTCCAACATTCTGTGACCTGGTGATAAATGTACTTTGCTGGGAGTTTCACTTTCAGTCTTTTTTGCCTGGCAGGCTGGCAGGCATTGTGGCTTAGGATTTCTAGAAAAGCTGGGAAGGACACCCAGCATCTGTACATTAAACCACATTACTTGGCCTTAGCTTGTTCCACAGGTGGTGGGTGTGATACTGTGTGTTTTCTCTCCGCTCTGCTACTACACTTGGGTGCACTGCAAAATACTGACACACTGAAAATGCTCTTCATATTAAATTTAAGATTTCTGATTTTTTTCCACCCATTTTCTGCAGCAATAATTGAAGTCTTTAAGCTCATTTCTTCAGATAACAGTTTGGGTTTTGATTTATTTGCAGGTATTGCAGCTCGATTCAGCTTTTTCGTGTGGCTCAAATCAACATTGAATAGCATTTGCAGGTATATCAGTTTTTAAGTCTGATAAATAAGAGATTTAAATGTCATTCCAAAAAGACATTTAGTGAAAGTAATTTTTCATACATTTCATAATCTATTGGTTCTTGTATTCATAGAATATAGGAGTTGTCTGTAAATATTAGTTTTTGCATGTCACACTGTCGCCTGAAACACATTTCTCTGTAATATCTTTCAGTGGGGAAGGCTCTCCTCGGGATGAGATTGTAGTCACACCCTCTCTGTCTGGTGTCGGGCTGAAAACCAAGCAGCTGACAGAAGATAATGCTGACTTTGCCTCCCGTCACCGCTATCACCAATCCTCATTTATCAGGGCCAACAACATGGTGCAGCCACCGCACCAGTGACTCCTCTGTTACAAGTCATTGTCCTCAACCTGAAATCACATTTTCTGCCTCAAAATGTGTCTCCTGTTGCCTTATGGGCCACATTCTGCACACAAATTGTATTTAACAGATATTCAGTGGTTTGCATCATTTCCCTGCGGTGGTTGGATAATCACCATTAAAGTGCGTGTGTGTTTTTGTGAGAGAACGAGAGTTATTTGAAGACTGGTGGTGGCTGTTTTTTTTTATTCTAAAAATGTAAATTGAATTAAAAATAAAAATAGTTTATTTTGACTTATTATATTTTATTTACTTTATCTAAAGTATCATAATCTTTGAAACTCTCCACTGTTTGAAGTCTGTGTTGTCAGATTACTCTACTGCTGGTCACTTCCAAGAATAAAAATATGTTAGTTTACTTGTGCATGTATAGAGTTAATTGTTCACTGAATTGTCTTGTTTAGTTTAATGATTCTAGTTGTCTGTCACATTGCAGTGGTGGTCTAGGTCTTATTGCAGACATAAAATAATTGAGAAATCACAAAGAAAGACAAAAATGTCATTTTCATTACTGCCACCTGATTCAAAAACCGAAACACAAGGAAAATAAGCCTCTGACAATTTACACGTCTCTTCACTTCTTTAAACAAGCCGGTAAAATAAGCTGGTATAACTGTGAACAGTGTCTTACATAAATAACAAAGGAATAGTCATTCATTATAGTTGAGGATGTGTCAACAGTTTCCTCCCAAGTTTCCTCCACAACAGCTACACAAATTAACACATAGTGAAATTGTTTTTAAATAAAAGATGACCAATCTGTCGCTGTTTAAACCCTGGAACACAGATTCTTCATCTGACCAGTAGCGATGATAATGACATTAAAAGTGATGCTTTAAATTGGGTTAAATCAAAACAAAAATGTGCTTTTAAATGTCTTAGAATGGATCAAACATTTCTACATGAATGTTAACCACTCACAGGCACTTTGTGGCTCATTGTCATTTTGATCCAGCACATGTAAAGAAAATCATTTTTGATTTATAGTAGCCTACAGTAATAGATTTGTTTTAAAACAATTACTGAATATATTTCAGGTCATTTTATCTGGGTGAAAGTGTGCATCACAAGGTTTCAAAGAGTCACTAGCAGCTCAGCAGTAAAGGTGTGAAAACCACTTCCTCTTAGTGTTGTCAGAGCTGCAACCCGCCCACAGGCTCACGATCATCTGTAAAGACACTGGTACACTGGTTTCTAATCATGAGCTGGTCTCTGTATGACTCCATCAGTACTTTTTTGCACTTTCACCAGCCATTTCTTTTGGGTTTCTGCACCAACTAGCTAATTGTAAATGTTGTCCATTATGTGTTGTGGTTACCACCATATTGAGGGGGTGTGGTGTCTCTAGATACTCTCACCAAGAGTGGTCAGAAGAATAAGGAATCTGTAACACTATTTTGCCTTGAAAGTTTTGGTTGAAGGTTTGTCTTTTGGAATAAATGTGCTATATAAGCTTTTCTGCATGTGCAATTGTGTTTCGCCCATGTCACCCATAAATCTTAACTTGGCACATTTCCTATTCCACAATTTCTCAGTCACTAACAGACATGTGGGATGCTTTGCGGGGGAAGGTGTTAGAGATGTTTATCTTAAGTTGATTTATTGTTTCTGAAGATCTCTGACAATTCTTGCCCATAACCATTTCATTTAGACTTATTTCTTGATTGATTTATTGTCATTTTTCAGGTCTCTGTTCAATATATGCTTTAGAATTAATAGACCCCCTTTTTGTCAAGGAGTAGGCCTATCAACATTCAAAAGCATTTTGTTGCTTTAAAAAAAATTATATTTATATATCCACAGCAGATGAATTAGCAAGGAAGTGAACTTGTGTTGTTGGTCTCTCAACTTTAAGTCTGAAGCATCTGTGAAAAAAGGAGCATTTCCACTTTTTTAAATGCAGGACTTCCAACAACACCTGAAGGCAGCAAATGCAGCCACTGGGTTGAATAACAGGGCAGAGTGAAAGCCACCACCGGGTCTGTGCATTTGTGTGTGTGCGTATGTGTGTGTGCAGGAGGAGGAGCCCGCGCTCCTCCGCTGTGATAACAGGCTGTTGCCTCTGCTCTGTTATCTTCCGTTCCCCGCCGCCCGATTCGCGGACCTCCTCCGACCTGTACTAGGATTTATTTAATTCTTATGAAACTTCAATAATAGCCTAGGCTCTCCTCCCATGGTGTCCCCGGGAGACTCCCCGGCCTCTACTCGACTTTACGGAAACTATCGACGACCGTTTTGGGGACTTGAAAATCATGGAAACGTGGTTTCTGAATCATGTCCTCGGTTTGTCTCTGTCGGTGCTCCTGCTGGGTCTGCCGGGGCCCCTCGGGGCAGGGACCCCCAGTAACAACAGCACTTATCCGGTAACGGCAGTAATTGATTATTCAACAGCCAAAGATGAACTCCGTAACCTGGAAAGAAATGCGACTTCAACTTTATACTCCAGCGAGAGTTTGTCACCATCACAGAGGAACATCCTGCTCACACGCGCTGCTGAGACACAAACTGCTACTGCTGGAACCTTGGGTAAAATTACTCTCACTAAGGCCTGCAATGGCAAGTTTAGACAAAATGTTTTAGAGTTTTAGACAAAATGTAATGTTTGTTGAGTTTACCACACTTCTCCCGGATGAGAAGTTCGCTCCCCTGCGAAGGAAATGCTTTATAAATGTCTACTTTTGATTTTCACCTTAGATGAGCTATAGCTGGAGGACACAATAGAAATCCAGCAGCAAAGCTCATTTGATAACATAACAATCGGAGATATCGCAAATGTTTGTGAGGGTTAGAAATCACCTGTTAATTACAGCTTTATATATCTAAAGTGAAGATTTCCTGCTGTGAAGAGCCTACCTGAATTATAAATGAAAAAGCTAACTGAAATTAAATTCTTATGCTGCTCTGCCAAATTGAATTTAACTTATATGCATCCAAGGCGCCCTCTCATGAAAAGTGCACTGCTCTTTTTGGTTTGTTTGCTTCAGTGTAGTTCTGTGACTAACAATTATTTTCATTATAGATCTGTGTTTATCTGTGGTCACTTCGATGACCTAATATCAAATCTGATTAGCATCCTCACTATTTTTGGCACCTTTGCTTTCCTGTCAGCACTTGAGCTGAGCTGCTGAGTCCTGACATTTGTTCATATATACAGGTGTTGATAATGTGTGTGGCGTTCACCTGTGCAGCATGTGGATTATGCCTTTTTGTTTCCCATAGCGAAATATTACTGAGCAGTCATAATCAAGAATATGCATATTAAGTGTACGAGGCTGAGGGAAACCACATCTGAACCACACATCTATAGAGCTTTGAATACAAGAATGGGATCTCAGGCTTAGTTATGTTTACAAGGCCAAATGTCAACCATCATGCTATAAGCATGTCTTAAAACAATCCTAAACAATTGTGACTCAAAGCAATGAAAGAGAAAACAAAAAGAATCAAGAGCTTTAATTGCTAAATGTGTCGTTTTCAGAGAGCCAAATAGAGGGTTTAGAGCCTCTGTGCTAGAAGCAAAATACTTTTGAACCTAAACCCCAGCCAGAGTGAAGAAACAGAGATTTAAGTTCTGAGGGTAGGGGTGAAGAATTTTCAGTAATCAATACCAGAATGCATAATGTTGGAAGCATGATACAAAAAAATATGCCATAAAACATCCAATAATGTCTGGGACCTTTACCTCATGAACAGAGAGAACAAGCTTTATTACAGTTTTGCTTCTCAAACCTGCACAACTTCCTCTAATTCTAGCCTTAATATAGTTCCAGTGCAAATGCATCAGGTACTCATCTTGTTATAGTACCATAATGTTACCATTATTACTACTGTACTACTACTAATGATTCAGTTTTCCAGTTGGTCACAATACAGTAAACCAAACAGTGTACAAAACACAATGTTAAATTACTTACTGTGGTCGTGAAAAGTCACTAAATCTACAGAAATAAGCAACAGCAGTAACTTGACATAGTCTAGACGTAAGTAAGTAAGTTTTCATTACAAAACTATAACTATGCTATAACGCTATATACTCCTCTATGATATAGTGTATTTATGCACAAAACTTAATAAACCATGTACAGAAAACTGGCAAAGATCTATGCAGCCTACTTTTTACATGTGTAACAGCGATGTCAGTGATAACTTAAGCTGGACATCATTTCGATTTTTGTCCAGTGAGATTTTTGCTTGGTTTCAGTCATGCTTGATTCATTCAGACTGGGAGCTGCCCAGTACAATTCTAGGAAACAGTGTGAGGGCCACATGCTTTGCTCAAAGGCTCATAGGCAAAAAGAAGTTGCTGCTAAGGAATGATAAAGCAGAAATGATTAATTTTTATCGCAGTGATTTCACTCAGATTCACATTTCCTGACCTTCAGGTCAAGGTGAGGTCAGCCCAAAATTTGATCACTGAGTATGGCAAAAGTCTAAGGCAACAAATGAACCATTTTCTGTGAGTTGGCAATAAAATATCATTCCCTCACCATTGCTCATTAAATGTAGTTCATTTGGCTAAATTAATTTGCAAGCCGTAGAGTTTCTGAAGTGTAGCAGATGCGAAAAGACAACGCTGACAACCGTGTTAATAGTTGAAAGCAGAGAGATAAACAGCAGAGAATGTGGGAGCGTCCGCCACTTGTTGCCAACACCACGTTCCAGTCTGAGTTTTGTTGCCCAGACTGGATCCAGAGAGAAAACAACAGAGACACATGCAGAGGAAGTGAGAGAGAAAAATAGAGTCCAGTGGCCCAGTTCTCCTCAGACTCCCAGTGGATGGGCTGTTCTGCAGTTGAACTCTCCCCTCCATCGGGTTTGGATGGTGGCGGCTGGTTGCTGTGTGTTAGCCGTCAGGATGCTGCCCGGCACTGACGCTCATCCTCAGAGTGCTGTTGTTCCAGTCCTGGGCTTCTGGAGACCGACCAGATAACAGGCTGTCAGACAGTGCAAGCATAACTGATAGGCAGAGAAGAAACCTTTAGGTTAGAGAAAGGCCGCACACAGACACAGAGCCCAGCGAAGTTGATTCTATTCAACCCTTTGCTTGCTCATTATGTAATTTAATGCTGCACTCAATATTTTTATGTAAACAACAACTTATATGACTTTGTAAAGTGAAATGCGTCCTTAGTAGTGATGAACCCACAGATAATTATCACCTCTGCAGTTCTCCTCATTTCTATGGTGCGTTTTCAAGTCTTTCAGCTCATTGTTTTGGTTTTATGACTCGCTACTTAATTCAACTTCGATTCCTTTCCAGCTGCATCAGGCAGCTGTTTTCTGCAAACAGGTTGTGATAAACTCACTGTACACCACCTGTCCAGGAATGAAACAAAGTTGGCGGCTAGCTAGTGAACATAATGTAGAATAGAGTTTCAGGTGGCCAGAAACATGACTCCAACTGTATGCTAACATGTAGACCATATCAACTTAAAAGGTGATAATGTCCCAATGTGGTGTTTACAGCTTGCTCCACTGCCAAGTGGCCAAAAAATCTCTGTATACAGCATTAAAGTAATGATTCACTGTTTTGATCCTGACAAAAGAGCTTTTTTAAAACTGTTTCTGGGGACTTCCAGAGGCATCTGAACCCAACATCTCTAGGTTGATTCCAGCTTTCCCCTTGTCATCCCCCTTGATCCCTATGCATGGTTCTTGTCCATCTCTGTTACCAAATGGAAAAGGCAAACTGCAAAAAATATATACAGATGGGTGATAAATGAAAGGAAAAAGGATGGAGTCAGGCCACCACGAGCCTCCAGAACAGCTTCAGTGCTCCTGGCCAAGTCTGTGGAATTCTGTTGGAGGGATGAACACCATTCCTCCACAAGATAGTACTTCATTTATATATACCACCTTTATTTAATAAGGTAATCTCATTTAGATCAAGAGAGACCTGTGTGCAAGAGATTGAAAGAACATTAATATATAGCATCAGAGACAGCCACACACATCACTAATTAGATTTGAAGATTAAAGTTCATATTATATCATATGGTGTTTGTGATGGTGGTGGAGAGCATTGTGATCTGGTGACTGTAAAAGGCCGTTATTCATGTCATTCTCATACTCACCAAACCGTTCAGAGACCTCTAGGACATGGAAACATCTGTATTTGCTATATTTCTACACTCTTTTATTCAGGTTTTTCCTTTAATTTATAGCCTGTCTGTATTATGTAGAACAACAACCCCTGTTCTGTAGCACTTCAGTCTTGATAACGTTTGGGCGTTATTCTATGACTTAACAACAATTTTGAGCCAGGCTAAAAAAAAACTCTCCACAGACACTTAACACGCCCAGACCCATGGTGACAGTTTTCTGCCAGTGCCTTGTGCTCGCTCAGCTTTAGGAAGGAAATGGCTGATTCCCAATGGAGATAGCCACCGCCATATTTAGGACTTCAAGCCTTTGTTAGAGTAAATGAGCCCCGCTGCCAATTGTTCTCCACCCAAAATCATTGCCTCTCCAGCAAGCAAAAGCAATTCTGACAGCATCTTCCCCCTTCCTGCAGTCTTTGCAGGCCAAACACAGCCTGGTGAGCCCCCTCTGGTGGCCACAGCTGGAAGTGAGCAATAATAGGTACAGTTTGTAATTTCATGTTAGCTGAGAAAGCGAGAGAGAAACACCCAGATATTATTTAGAAGGTAGTACATAGGTGCTTATAAAACACACGTGGGGTTGATAACTTGATAATTGTACTTCCTTTTTTCTTTTTCCACAGACACTGAGCAGACACAGACCTTCACAGAAAAAAGCAGCGGGCCACTAGAGGACATAAACCTATCTACTGAACCACTCGCCTCCACCTTTGTTGTAGCCACTACTGAGTCCAGCAGCAGCCAGGAATGGAAGGATTTTACTAAGACGGACCAGGCACCAGACGCTTCCCTTGCTGTCTCCCGGGAGACCAGTTCCTGGATGTTGATAGTAAAGGCCAGATTTCCCCAGGACAGTCCAGGCACCACCCTCCGACTTGGAGATGCCTCAGCCTTGATGTCCCATACAGCCGTCCACACCGACAGCACCTACACTTCAACCACCAGCCGAGCTGGGGAGAGGACCCTGCTGTCTGTCACCTCCTCTTCCAGCAACATTACCTCCTCTGCTTTCACAGAGGACTCCAGCTCTCATCAGCCCCCCTCTACCTGGGGTATTTCTGCTAGTGCTACAGAGACTGAGGACTACACCCACAGTGCGCCGTCCTCCAGGACTGACAGCAGGGACACAACAGACCAGCACCTGACCCAGTCCTTCAAGGGGACGTTCTCAGAAACCGGGAGCCCAGGGGGGCCTAGAGGAACCCAAGGCTTAATTGGAGAGCTTAATGTCACCCAGCATCAACACAGCTCAACATCAGAGGAGACCTCCGACTCGACCCCACCTCTCAGAGTGACAGAGCCAAGTACTGGCCAATCTGACATGTCCTTTTCCTTCACACCTCCTGTCACCTCACCTGCAGAAGGTCCTACAAATATCTCAAGGACAGACCAGGGGTCGGGCTCTAGTGTTGGAAGCTCCACTGAGTCCTCCACAGGAGCCCACAGCTCCAGCACTCAGAACCAGGAGGGCACTGAGGGGGTTTCGTCCCAGACCAGAGAGGGAAACGTGACCTTGGTTCTGACCACAGCACCTCCTACAGTCACCAGTAGTACATCTGAATTGGACGACTCTCTGACAGGCACTTCAGTGCTGGTTACTAAGGTCTTTCTCACCACCACACCTGTTACTGTTACAGAAAGGTTAGTTGTATTGTTTTTTAAACTTTGTGCTTAATTAATGATTAAATAAATACAATGCTAACATTGTAACCTTCATTATGTTAAATGATCGATAACACTGTCATGTCAGTCCTGACATTAGCCATCGTTGTAAAGACGGAAATGGCTCTTATTTTCAGTCCTTGTCAGAAGTCTGTAAGAGACTTGACTGATTTATTTTCTCTTTAACAGATCACAGATAACAGAGGAAGACACATTCAAAGCAACTGCCTCAACCACCACCACCACCAGCACCCACACCACCTCCACTACCACACTTCCTCCACCAGCAACCTCATCCCCCAGGTTCAGTAGCACCACTAGCAGCTCTACTTCAGAGTCACTTACCGATGCCACCATCCCGTACACTACACCCTCCACCACAGCCTCCACCCAGGTCCTGCAGACCAGCACAGCGCAACCAACTTACCGTGTGTCCACCAGCCAAACTCAGGGGCCCTCAACTGAGATGGCTAAACCCACTGACAGTACCACCGTGCAGACAGAAACAAGCACAGGCACTCTGGGAATCACCAGGGCTCATGGTCAGCACATCACCACTACCCACACCCACAGCACCCCAACCAAGAGTACAGAGGCTCTGCAGACCACCAGGAAACAGACAGAGAGGGGAACTACAGAGATGGTGGTAACGACATCATCCACCAAGGCACCACCACCGCCACCAAGTCAGTAGTTAACACTCTTCCTTCATTTTAAGTGGCAACCCTAAAAAATTCAGTTTTCACAGCTGTAGTAGCTATTGCTGTTCATGCTAACTAATACTTCATTTACTTACTATCACCAACTGTATTTGTAAAAAAAAATCTGTTCATGTACGCCAGAAAATTTAATCTGACAAAGACGTACCACACCTGGTGTTTAGTGAATGTAAATGTTGCAGATTGTAGCTTTAAAATAATGCCATGCAAAACTCTGTCATTTCTACTTACATATATTTTTTAAATTCTTTTGTTAGGCTGTCATAAAGTATAAACTAATGGATTAATGGATTAGTAGTAAAGGCACTGTATTTAACTATTTTTAATGTTTCAGTTTCTTGTGTTTTATGGTAAAATGCCTCCTCTCCTCTCTGAACTCCAGGAGATCCCTGTGTTTCAAACCCTTGTATGAACGGAGGGATGTGTTTGAGTTCTAAAGGGCATCAATTCACCTGTCATTGTCAGCAGGCATGGACAGGACGGACCTGTAACCAGGGTGAGCCTCTCTACTGTCCTTGCTGACAGTTTTATAACAACACTGTCAACATGCATGTTCTTTTAAATGTTATGTTTCAATGTACCCATGCAAGACATCTCTGGAAAAGTATAATATAAAATATATGAAGGCTAGGATTTGTATTCAGGTTTCTGAATTCAGTAATGGCTCTTTAAAATATATTATTGTAAAAAATACCTTTATGTGTTAAGATATGAATGAGTGTGAGAGGGATCCCTGCCCAGTTGGGTCCAAGTGTGTAAACACTCGAGGATCCTTCAGCTGTGAATGTCCGCTCGGCTTCGACCTGGAGGATGGGCGCACCTGTACCAGAGGTAAAACTTAGTAATATATAACAACTGTAAAGCAAAAATGCAATCATATATTTTATATGAAATATGCAAATATAAATTATGTCAAAAAATGTGTTCCCCTCCATAGCAAAGACGTTTCTCGGGACTTTCAGTGTTAACAGGCAGCCACATGACACGCTGCAAGAGATCCAGAGAGAGATCATTCAGCTGGTGAGAGGCTGTCCACATCGCTGCATCGTCTCTGCTCGTAACTGACAAAATCTCTGTTTGGCCTGTGTGAAATTAATATCTAATACATGCTTTCTTCCCCTCTTCACCTCAGCTCAATGCTTCATTGTCAGTCCTCCGAGGTTACAGCCGCTCAACGCTGAGCAAGAAGTAAGTTCTTGCATCACTAAACCATTCAGTTTCTGTGGGGTAAAATAATATTTATTTACCCCTTTGATACAACAACCTTCATTAGAGTAGATCTAGCATTTTCTGAGAATTTGTTCATTGAACAATCTTGACCTAACATGTCAGATTGTCACCTGTGTTGAATAAAAATCTGTTTGTTTCAGAATACTAAAATTAGATGATAGAAGAATTTTTGTGCATCAGAATTGCAATATTTTTGAGACTAAATGATGCAACGTGGACATTTTGTCACTGTAGACCTCTGTATCGACCTCTGTTCTTTTTCCCCGCAGAGAAGAGGACGGGGTTCATATCTCAGCTGTTAACATGTTTTCCTTATACACTGATGTGACGAGTGCAGAGGTCTACAACAACATCCAGATGTCTCTCAGCAACTGCAGCTCATCACTGGCCCACTGCCGGATGGTCCTGCACCACAAGCTCACGTATCACGGTAAATATAATAGCCAGAATTCATAATGAACATCATTGCGTTCAGTGCAGTGTTTATTTAGCCTACTTTAACTGTGACTGAAGGCAATCAAAAGTAGCAGTGAACATGTTTGCAGCCACTAGAGGGCACATTTTATCTGTTAACAGCTCCCTCATGAAAGGTACCATGATACTATTTTGGACAATATCACACAGTTACATCATCACTCAAACACTTCACCATCCAGCTGCTATATTTCACAATCTCACACTGAATGGAATCCCACAATAACAGCAAAGGACCAGAGTGCAATGCTATAAAATACTACAATAAGATCACTATGAGCACACAAATACAATAAAAATTTTCTGTAGATGGTTGTTGTTGTGGATAGATAGCGTAATAAATTCTGTCTTCCCCCTTGAGATGTTTCTGACATCTTAGACTATACTCATGTGATCCAAGTCATGATCAGATTCTAGTTTTGTTGTACTCATGACTAATAGTGTCCACTTTGTGTCCTAGTGGAAAGTCTGTGTGTGGCCCAGAAGACTCAGTGTGATACAGAACGCTCCACCTGCACAGACAACAGCGGCACAGCCACCTGCCAGTGCCTTCAGGGATATTACAAACACAACCCTGACGACCTCTCCTGCCTAAGTGAGCTGAGTGTGTGTGTGTGTGTGTGTGTATGCGTCTCATTACTTACTGTGAGTGCATGTGGTTTTATGAGTGACTACAATAAGGAGGAATAGTAAATAAAAAAGCAAACCATAGATAAATAGATGAGATTAAAATTTATGATTGAAAATGTTCCACTATGGTTTACACCTTAAAAAACTAGGTGGTGATGGCAACCAAGTAAGATTTACCTACCTGAAGAAATCAAAATAATGACAAAAAGGTAGATTCTTCTAGATTTTATGAAAATAGTTTAAATTAAAGATATGGAAAATTAGCTAAACAATATAAGCTCTGGAATTTCCTTACACCAGTAACTGTATAACTGGATGTTTTCTGAACAAAACTCCCTGTTTCAGATTGTGGGGATGGCTACAAGCTGGAAAACGGCACCTGTGTTCCGTAAGTTCATTTCTTTTTCCCCTTGCAGCATGAATCCAGTTACATTGAAAGCTGTAAGACCACAATCTCACTGCAGAGTCTGTTTCTGCTTTTTCAGGTGCATGTTTGGATTTGGAGGATTCAATTGTGGAAATTGTAAGTGGCCAAATGTAATACTCAGTATCAATAGAAGATATTTTTGTGAACTGAAGTCACAAATTTGTGATCTTTACATACATTTTTACTGTTTTACAGTTTACAAGCTGATTGCTGTCGTGGTGTCACCTGCAGGGGGTGCTCTGCTCCTCGTTCTCATCATTGCTCTCATTGTCACCTGTTGCAAGTAAGGATGCTGTTAACTTTGATTTTGTCGCAGTAATCTGTCTTGCTCTATTGTATTATTTAAGCTATCCTAGACTATATAACAAGTTTAATTATCTGTTAGTCGAATATTTAAATAGTAACTTAAAGGTCCAGTGTGTAATATTTCTGAGTATTTATTGACAGAAATGCTATATATATAATAAACTGTTATGTTTTTATTACTTTAGAATAAGACATTTATATCTATATAACCGCGGGTCCCCTCGTCTATGTACGTCACGCCACGTTGCGTCATCATGTTTCTATAGTAGCTGAAAACAGACAAACAGCGCTACAGAGCGCGTTTCATCACTACATTCATCTTGTTCTACTTCTGGTAGAATTCAGGCAGTGTAGACACTCATCACTATATTAAATACGTACATTAGAAGAAGTTGTATTAATGTACTGCAGGGGTCAGCAAATAGGTTTTGCATCGGAGCAATATTTTCAACTATTAGATGGTGGATGAGAATACGAGACATAATATTCGCATGCATTGACGCAAAGTTTGAATAGCTCAGTTGGTACAGGACTCGTACCCTGAGGGTCGAGCGTTTGATCCCACTTTGGAATAACTTTTTTTTCTCCGCTGTTCAACAAAAAGACACATTACAGCATGTGTTGCAGTGTTTGTGTTTTGATGTTTGATCTGCATCCATCAACCTACAGACACTTTATCATTTCTCTGTATCTCTAGGAAAAAAATTTATCAAAGTAAAGGCTCAGTTCAACTCCAAACAAGCATTTCATGCTTTTATTTTGTAGGCAAAACCACTAAAGTGGAAGTGATTATGTGAGTAACTGTTGCTGCCATGTCTGAGATCTAGTTCAGCATGCTATCAAAGTATTTATATTTTTTGCTGCTATCAAAGCACCATAATCTGGCCGGCGGCCAGATATTATTGATGGTCGGAACTTTTGGCAACGGTCCATTATCACAGAGGAAATTAACATGTTTTCCTTATCAAAGTTTATATAAACTTTATCTATTATGTGTTTTTCAATGGACTGTTGTGCAGAAACAGTGATGATGTTACACACTCTTGGCTTGGTTTATATTTTCCATGTAATCTGTCAGTGCTAAGTCGCAATAACATGGTTGTACTGAAAGTAGATAACATTTCTTAATATATATATATCTAAAGAAACCTCATTTCTTTACTGGCTACTCTCTGTTGTCTCACAAGAGACACCTTTTGTGTTGTGTCAGCCACCGTAGCTGTCCTACGCTCTTTAAAAGAGTAGGAGACAGTGGTAGACTGGAAAGTTGGTAATTCACAACCCTCACCACTAGATGGCACTAAATCTTACACACTGAACCTGAAAAGTTCACCCACAGTCCCTCTCTTTCAGTGGCTTGGTGAAGGGAATAGTTTTGGTAAACTGTAGCAAAAGTTTAACCTTTTTCAACTTTTTTGCTCTCCAAGGAGAGACAAGAATGACATCAACAAGATCATCTTCAAGAGTGGAGACCTCCAGATGTCCCCGTATGCAGATTTCCCCAAAAATAACCGCATATCCACAGAGTGGGGCAGGGAGACCATAGAGATGCAAGAGAACGGCAGCACCAAGAACCTGCTTCAGATGACTGACATTTACTACTCTGTAAGGATACAGCTTTCAGTTTGTCTCCCACTCCTTCATTCGTCTTCATTGTTTGACTTAAGGCTTTGTTTTGTGTGTTTGGATACAACTCACTATATCAGACAAGAAAAAAATGTTAATTAAAAACACTTATACATATTCTCTCTTCCTGTACCTTTTCCTTCAGCCTGCATTGCGCAACTCAGATCTGGAGAGAAATGGATTATACCCATTCACAGGCCTGCCGGGTTCTCGCCACTCATGCATCTACCCCGCCCAGTGGAACCCCTCCTTCATCAATGATGATTCACGAAGAAGAGACTACTTCTAGCTGCCCCACATTGAACACACACACACACACACATAGAAACTTACCATCTCAGACAATTGTGAAGTGTCATGATGGTTTTGGAGAGCCATTTGACCATCTGCATTGAGGGCTGCGCGCAAATTATGTAAATGTGGGTATGTGTGTGTCTGCACATTTTTTCAAGTAACTCGTTTCCTAGGAGTATTCTTGTATGACCATTTCAGTGTTTGTTTTTTGTTTTTCATGCTTTAGCTCATTTACTTCAACTCACACACCGCGTTGCTGCTGTGGTGTTTAATGTGTTTTTCCTGCCTTCCAGGCAGCCACAGATTTTCATTTACCTCACTGTTTGACGGAAAACAATTTGCACAAACTTGAAACATGCTCGAGGTAGTTCATCCATGACTGACAAGAGGAAAGGCAGACATTACAGTAAATATCATGTCTGCCTTTCCTGCTGTCAGAGTTATGTTGTTGCTGCCTGGATAATGCAGCGCAGATTAGCTTGAGAAATCTGCACTGCATTAATGCACAATGCTAAATGGAAGTACATACGATGTTCACTCACTGTGCTCATAGAACTGATTGTGAATCATTGACTGCCAGGAATGCTGGAAAAACACATTTGAATGAAATTTAAATAACGGCAGTAATGTAAAGTGTATGTGGTGTGTAGCAAATAGACTAGGACATGCAAAAACATTGATATGGTGCTTTAAGTGCTGACATGAATGTGTGTGTGCCACTGCTGTGATTTGAAAAGAATCAGTTTCTTAGATAATAGTCTGAGAATAAAATATTGATGGAACAAGACAAAAACAAACCACTGAAGGATGCACACAAAGCTCCATTTTATGCCAGTAGAAACTGAGGAATGACTTTGAATCCTGATGCTAAGGTCTCTGTATGTCCAAGTCCTTGACATGTAGCATAATAGAAATCTCGTACATACACACTGACAGACGTAAGAGGGATAAACCTGTGGCTTTTAAGTGTGTGTGTTTATATATGTGTGTAAGTGTGTGTGAGAGAGAGTGAGTGTCTTAAGTATTGGTGTTCGTGAGGTGTGTGAGGAATAATTCTCTGAACTGTCAATGAGTGTTTGAATGTAAACATGTATAGTTTCTGACATGAAGTATTATTTTTATGTGACTATTTTCTTTCTTTGTCTTTATGTGGTCGGTTAATTCTGACGTTTTAGTCAGACGTGCTTATTTAAATAAAAAATGTACACAGACTCCCTTGAAAATTATTTCAAGATTTTTCAAATGTTGACAAAATTTTGAGCTTTGGAGATGACTGTTCTCAGGTGTGAGGATAGGGCAGATACTGTGGGATGATACTTCGATACTCAGGGTATATCATTTGGCATTGATTCCTTTTAATATATATATATGAAAGTGCTGTGAAATTACAGATAGGGGCCTATCTTCATGATCAAGGAACGTGGTGATGTTTAAGAAAGAAAACGACAAGCAAGCAGCCACGCACAGTCACACACTTCTGCATCAAACTATTGAGTAAAAGCAGAAAGAAACGTAGTGCTGCTACTTTTCACCTGTCGACATGTTCCTACTTTTGCTTTTACTTTTTAAAAACATTTTTTGTTGCTACTTTTACTTTTTAGTTTTGCCGCTATTTGTAAAGGACTTGAATACTTCCTCCTCTTGTGCTGATGCGCAAAGATTCACTTCAAAACATAGGAATGATGACCAGGGCTTGACATTAACACACGCCAACCCGCTAGCAGGTGGATTGCAGCCGTGGCGGGTTACGCAGTCACTCCCACTAGCCACTTTGACGTTATGAAAAATTGTAGCCTAGTCTTGTCAACAGACATCTGAAATAACACAGGAATTGCAATGTGACACTACGACACTACAATTCTCACGAGTACTACCTGCACATAGTGTTTGCTCATTGGTTCATTCGTGAAGCCTATTGTCTTTACCCGACAACACGTGTGGCCTGAGGACTTTTTTGGCCTGCCGTTAATTGTCAACTTGTCCTGCGTTGACAAAGCAAGTTTTTTTAATAGCAGGAGAATCCACACAACAGGCATGTCTCACTCTCTCCGGCAGTGTCGCCGTGTAATATGACGTCCAGACTTTAGTCAAACGAGAATAAAAAAGTTGAATATAAGCGGAAGAAGCGTTTGTATGGGAATAATCTGGAGAATAAAGACCTGTATAGGCCTACTAATTTCAGGTGACGTATCTGACTCAGAGCTACCAGAGCTTCATAATAATAAACATAAATCCAGTCAGTGCTCTGAGGAAATGCAGATGTTAGACAAACACTCCAAAAGTCCCCCAAAATGATAAAGTTTAATCTGGTTGCCTTAATTGTGGATTTTTTTTTCAAAAATAATTTGATCTTCTTTGCTCTTTGTTTCTAATGCAGATCACATAATTTCCCAATAACAAAAATGTGGCTGGTGTAAATGCTGTGTGGATAGTAACTCTGGAAAACCACCAGCCACATTGGCTAAGAAAGTTAATGTCAAGCCCTGAAGATATCAAAATATTTGAGTGCTATTTTTACAGCGTGATACTGCTATTTTTGAATAAATAAAGAACCTTAATACTTCCTCCTCTTCTGCTGCTTTGCAAAGATTCTGTTCCAAAACATCAGGATGATGAACTATTCCTGTCAAAGATATTGACCTTTAATACTGACAGAGGTCAAAAGCCCTGAGATGTTACCTTCATGATCTTTCGGAAATATCGTAGTTCAGATGAAAGCAGTGTTGTAAAATCTACGTTGCTGAATTGTGGCAAAGTATTTGAACAACAAGCTGCAAATTTCATTGTTTTGTATTATTCTAAGTGCTACAGTTGTTTGCTTGTTTGTAATGTGTTTTTATCATTTAATGGCCAAGGGCAGGCTACTTTTCATCATTAAAATGTATCTGAACATGACTTAAATGTTTGCTCCATATTTCTCCTCTCGCTTATGATATTGCACAATAAACCAAAGACTTAAAATGTAATAATCTACATATTGTTTTATTATTTTTGACTGTAGATGTGCCAAAGCCACTTGCACTCAATATAGCTAATTGCGGTTGTCCCTTAAATCTACCATGATTCCTGCTACATTTTGAGTTTTCAAACACCACGTCAAAGGCTCACATAATGAAGGCTCATAAAAATGAAAAGAGACACCAGAGCCTTCTATTTCCTACCCACTGTGAGCTGTCTAGCTCCTTTCGCTGAGGCTGGGTCACCACAGTAGCCTATTAGCAGTTAAAGTGTAGTGCACCAGCTGTTGGAAGCCAGCTATGGAAGCCCAGTGCATTTACCAAAGAAAAATAATTGAAGACCTTACACAGTTATGTGACTTGGTTACAAGTTCTCTATCATACCCAGCTCAAAGATCATAGCAAATAAGGGAAGAACCTACAGATTAATTGGGCAGATTTTATGCAATCTGGACACAGTGGCCAGCTGCTTCTAATTCCTTCATGGCCTCGAAATCCAACCCATCAGGAACCAGGAAACTGGAAGAGACCAACACAACAACAACAACAACACACACAAACTGTAAGCCATCACACTTGTAATTATGATGTCTCATAATTGTGAGAAAATAATTTCTCCCAAGTATCTCATGATTATAATAAAACTATCTCATAATTCCACAATCTGCCCTTCATATACAGTAAAACTATTTCATAACTACGAGATCAACATCTTGTGCTAAGGATCTGGCAATTACGAGATCAGCAATTAGTCTATGTCATCTTCATTTTGCAAGATAAGGATTTAATTTTTAATTTTAAAGATACACATCTTGTAATTATGAGATAATCTTCTTATTAGTATGATGAGACAATATGTAACATTTGTGAGATCTGCACTGATTAATTATGACTTAATCTAATAATAATTATAATATACAATATGTATCTCATAGTAAGGAGAAAAACTCCTAATATATTTACAAATGATGTCTGTATTTTGTGATTGCAAGATCTGTATCTGGTGATTACAAGACCCCTAATTATGACACCTTGTAATTACACTAATTGTTTATAATAATAAGATCTAGATTTTGTAGTTATTAAATTATAATATTATAATTTTTAAATTGTACTTTTTTAAAAATTATGTGAATGAAATTTGAAACTAAGGTCTTGTTCATTATTAGATGTTAAGTTAAAAATGACAAGCTACAGAAGTCATAAACTGTGAAATGTACGCAACCAAACCTTACTTTTCTTAATGTAATGTAACGAAGAAAATTTAGTTTAGGGCGATAAATAGTGTTTGGGAAGAGGATTTTTTTGACGCTGCGTGCTCACAAGTCTGAGCTTCTGAAGAGGTCTTGAAGGCATCATGAGTCTGGTTCAGCCCCTCCTCGGTCAGACGTATTTCGCTCCCTCGGCAGTTGATGAGTGAAGAAGGAGAAGAGGGCATAATGTTAGAAGGAGGGGAAATTAATCGATTTTCTGGGCAAAATAAAGGTCACCGTTGGGCAGCCAGTTGGACAGCCAGATAAGACAGTCAGACGCAATCTTTTGAAAGGATTAACAAAGGAAAAAACACAGATTTAATGCCACAATCAGCCGCAAATCTTTACGTTAAGTTACTGGAAAAAAACGATGTTAAGTCAACGGTTCACCTCCTGGTCAGGTGAGTGGTGTTATTAACGTTTTAACGTAGATCCTCTTCAAAAAGACTTTATGGAGTGTTACCGTTAACGTCCGTTAGTGGACACGGCTTAGCTAGCTCTTGCTTTTTCACAGTTCACTCGTTCAGTTCAAACTAACATGCGATGAACGACAATCCATCAGTTTATAATAAAAAATGACCTTGTTTATTGCTCCCTACCTGGTTAACTTACGTTAACGTCTGTTTTGACATCTTATCGTTTCACATCACTCCCCTCCATTTCAGTCATAAGTAAATGTTAAGTCAGCTTTTTAACTTGTTATCAAGACGGGAATTCCGTTCGGCTAAGTTACCCAAACAAGCTGTGCCGCAGGAGGAATATGAGGAATGTATGTTCCCAAATATGTATGTCAGCACCGAAATATGTGCCCGTTAAAGGGTGAACAAAGCGCAGAGAGGACGGTTAACGTTAATTCACTATTAGTAATTTAGTTGTCACATCTAGGCTTTCAAATAGACCCGTTAACGATTAAAAAAAATCGTCAATTTAGTTAATGTTACATTTTACATGGCTACAGCTGCTGTGCGTGTTTGCTATTTTTCCAATCGGTTTTAAATCACTTTAGTTTGTCTCCAGTGGTTCGCACTTGTTCTTTTTCCAGCAAAATTTAATTTTAAGGTGTCAGTATTCAGTACTGATAGACTTACCGTTTTATTTTTAGGAGCTTATTTTGTATCAGTAGAGGAAATGACCTCTACATGTGTCTTTCTGACTGTCAGGTGATTTAAGGTGCAGTCTCTAAAGTCTGCTGCCTTGGCTACCTAGAGCGTCAGCGGTTCAGAAAGGGGCATGGCCCCGGCCCTGACCAAAATCCTGAAAGATGGCCATGGGATCCACCTGTCCTCTCCTCCTGCTTCTGTCAGAATAGCCTCCGACGGGAGAGCCATTCGTGGTACTGAGCTGGAGTCTCAGATGAGATTGACAGATGATGGTGACCTCCAGAAGATGTGGCTGAACCTGTCTTCTTTTCCCTCTCTGGACTCATGTCTCCCCGGGAGCCCCCTGGACTTCCCTGCCAACCCTGTGCTTTCCTCCTGTCAGCAGGCGTCTGCCAGTCAATGTGAGACGGTGTTCTTCCCCAGCCCAGCTTCCCTCCTTAGCCTCCTTTCCTTCAATAAAGGCCTGAGGGATTCTCATCAGGTGGCCTGTGTCTTCCCAGGTGTACCAGACATGTTTTTAGTCTCTGTCCCTGAGCACAACAGCCAAGAGGCTTGCCCGCTGCATATACACAGGGCTGCTCCTGAATGTAGGCCAGATGGTGGTGATGCGCATCACTCCTCTTTTACCATTACCAGTGTTCCTCCTTCATATTCCCATGGGGAGATAAAGTACCAGGGCTACCCGCCCTTCTTTGCACCCCCACCTACATTGACACAGGAGACAATAGCTGGAATGGGCTGCCCTCCTCCATCGTCAGTGCAGCCTTGCAGTGGCAGGATGAACTCTGACCAGCTGGCACTCACAGCTGTTCTGGAGAAGGCCGTGAAGGAGAAGCTCTCTAGGCAGGCAGGGCTGCACAGCCGAGCTCAGATGCTGCAGAGGAGACTGCAAGTCCTGCTAGGAGAGCATGCTGTGCTGCACTGCAGCCAGCAGCTGGAGAGCCTGAATAGGCACTGTCAACATGCCAAACCAGACTCCACACATCCTGGTATACTATCTCCCCAAGTGGGCTGCAAAGCCCAGTCGTCCACCGCCTCGTCGTCCTTCATAGAGCTCAGCGAGTTCGGCCGCTCCAGCCAGGCGGTGCTGAGAGGCCTGCAGGAGGCTTTGGACTCCGAGGCCACGGCCAGCAGCAGCTCAGACGAGGAGCAAGGGGAGGAGAAGAGTCTCAGAAAAACCAAGACTTCTCCCGGGTGAGTAGCCAGCAAGTGGAAGTAGATTAATATGCGGATTCATTTGTTCTGTGAAATATGCACACTAAACAACAAGACTCAATTTCTAAAGCCCTGAAGCTGGTTCTCTAGAAAGCAATGTTTAACACAAAGGTTCTCGATGGGTCCAACAGACTGACTGACTTTACCATGTGCTTCCTAGGGTAAATGAACAATAGAAACAATATACTTTTTCAAAACACACTGGTATTCTTATTATATAGTTTTAACATGATGTGAAGCTTTTGTAAAGCATTAACTGGTTTGTTATTGGCTGGGACCAACTTTTGTACACTGTCTCTAACTGTCTCTTTTTTTAGTGTGATGCATTACTTGTTCAAAAATGCATTTTTCACACATAGAACATGGAAGGGTTGATTTTTTTTTTTCTTTCTGCAAGCAAATTATGATACCAGTTTCCTTGTTTCTGCTTGTAGTCGCGGGCCACCTTGAAACGGAGGTCTGTTTCTTATTTTGAACTTTGTGTTTTTTTTAAGAGCTGCAGTGTGTAGGATGTGCCTGTCACAGCTGGTTATTACAGCTAAATAAACAAGCTACAAAAAGGAAAGGATTTAGAAATCCCCTGAACCAGGCATTTGCCCTATCAAGTTAGCATTTCGCACATTGTCAGATATGAAGTTACCAGCAAGTGGTGAAGAAAACAATGGGGAACCGTTTGGCAAACATCGCTGTGGTCTCCCTCTGCCAAGAGATTTGTTGTGCTTTTCTGGGATTTGGCTGCCAGAACCCAGCTGTGGTTCACGCTGGAGCCATTGGCCTTGTTTTAATTCCAAAAAGTGGTGAGTTCACAGAGGTAGACTCTCGCCCTAGGCAACCTTTTTGTTCACAGGGCAAACACAGAGAGAGAGAGAAGTAGTTTTAAAGAGGTTCAAATATGGTGTAAATTGGAGAGAATGAGCTCATTACGTAAAATTACCAGAACGTTTCAGGATGACAGCGTAAGTTTTGTAAAGTCAGCCGTCTCAGCGTATGAGGTCTGCTGTTCCTCTGCAGAGTTAGACCCATGTTTTACTTGGCACTTGGCGAAGTTTACAGTGAGGTTGTCATAAGTGCAAGTTTTCTCCGCCCAGCTGTGGGGAGCTTGATGACATGTTTTAACTGTGCACACACACAGACTTTCTCTTTCCATGCTGCAGTCATAACACATTGAACGGACTACCCAGCTTTCTTCATACCCTCAGGCCAGGACATCAACACAGACACTCCAGCAGGCCTGTAAGCGATTCTGTACCGTCGTGCTCCTCCTCCTTCTAGTGAAAAAAACTTTGGAAGTGTGAGTGGGTGTGTGTGTGTGTGTGTGTGGGGGGGGGGGTTGAATAGGCGGTGCTCCTTAACTTGTGTCTTGCGTTCAAAGGGAGTTGCATTGCCCCAGATGAGGAGAAAACATATAAATCTAGGGTGATTATGTGCATTGTGTTTTGTTTTTTTTGTGTGCTAATACAAAACGGTATCAACTTGCCCATTCCACAAAAATTATCACAATCTGAATTTCTCATTTGTTTTGACAATTAAGATAATATCTATCTGGTTTACGTTGTTGAAGATGTCACAAATAAACATGGGAAACACTGCCATATGAAATACAGGGAAGGGGAGTAATTAGACTGAAATTACACCATGAAACACTGACAGTCAGCTCCAGCAACAAAATGTTTTTCTGTTAAAGAAATCCTTTTCTATTTGTTTGTTTTAACATTATTTTTCTGGCTGACAGTACTGAGTGACAAGAAAAACTGGAGGGGGGGAGCCCAAGACAAGAAGAGAGAAACAGGGCTATCTGAGCTGGAATTTTTCTGCAGAGCTTGATATCCTTCTCAGGCTGCTTGCCCACAAGGACATCCTGGAAAAAAGCATTTTTTGCTTGCTTAGGATGAGAATTTCAGTGGTCGTACACAATGTGAAAAATATATAGAGAGAGGATAAGGGCCATGTAAGGTGTCAAGCTTAGACAGTCTTTGAGAACATCTTCCAGTAAATGAAGCCCTTACTCAACCGAAACTAGATCTTCATTTGGAAATACCCTGAGCCACAGCTATTATTCTGCTATTCTACTAGCTGTGTAGATGGTCAGTTTATTATTTTAGAACCATGCTACCAGGTTAAAACACTTAATAGTCAGCAATGAGGGGATGCCAGAGGGGCATCAGTGTTAGGACAGGAGGGTTAATGTTCTGGCCCTGCATTTAAACCAGACAGGACTCAACTCCTGTCTGTTTTTTTCTTCATATGGTATGGTTAGATATGGCCTAGTTCTTCAACCCCTCTGTTTGTTTCCCTTGGTTCCTGAATCAGTGCAATAAACAGGAGCCATTTACAAAACTTTGTTGTGTTTTAGCACTGAGAAAAAGAATGCCAAAGGGTGTTTTATATGTGTATAGTGTGTGTGTGTTTTTATTTGGCCAGCTTCAGTCATCTTGGAAGTGTCAGCTTGCCTTTTGTCGGTTGAACAATGCACTGTGCTTCATCAGTAAACCTCCCCCTGAGGAGTTTTTATGGCAGCTTCCTCCTTGAAGAGGATGTCTCCTTGCTGGAGAAGGGGTAGGTTGTTGCCCTTCTTGAGAAAATTTTTAAATAGTTGGTGTTTAAGTATGAGCTTGCAAAGTAGTGACATGGTTTGACTTTAAGGAGAAAGCATGCGACCACACTGCTCATTTACTGCTCTTGCAGCAGTCCTTCACACCACCAACTGTTGCTCATTTTCAGTCTTCAATGTGTTTGAAATTTAAATATACTATGTGGGAGTATTTGTGAAAGGCTACATGTTGGAAAGTTTCAGTGCAGGACACACCCAAAAGCCCCAATACCTCTGCAAGAGCCAAGAAACACTATTCAAATAGGAGAATTCGTAAACTACTTGCTCAGGCTGACCTTTTATCCAGCCAGGATTTGGCGTTGGAACCTCATACTTTCTCACTGGGGACGGGAGCCAGTGGGTTACTAGACCCGGCATTTCACTCAGTGATGTTAATATCTTCATGGAAATAAAAATGCAGTTTGCCAGCTTGCAGGTATAACGCAGCCTTTCCTCTCATGCGCTCTCCTCCTGACTTGCCTACTGCTTGGAAAATATTCCAGGAATTTTCTTATTATACAGTTGGAAATAGCTGTAGGGCAGCCAGGTCTGGTCATTGTCTCTGCAACAAAGAGAGAGCGTACTCCTTAACAAAACAGATATTAGCTTAGGGTTGAGTTCCTAATGACCACACACTGGGTGTAATTATGATCAAGCAAGCAGACAACATATTGGCTGTTTGACGTAACAGACTTTTAGAATACCTGCCTCGTAATGCCTCAGGGCATTGTCAAGTACCCTCTGTTTAGCTGGCTTCTGACTGGCCTAACCTTTCTCTATCCTGTATCCGAGTGTGTAAAGTGGGGGAGTCCTTCCCTGTCCTAGCCAAGGTCCAAGAGCACTGCCATGGCAACTATTGCCTGGCTATAGCCAGCCAACCACACACACACAGACACACAGAAGATACATGCTAACTGAACAGGCTAGCGCCATGGAGACATACTATAGATACACACCACATAGATCAACAGCTTTTTATACCGTGGCCTAGATTAGCTTTTGTGCTTGCCCACTTCCCCTTTACCCATGCTTTTAGGATACTAAACAATTTACACACTACATGGCAACATGGCTGTATAAAATAGGCCAAAGGAAGACAGCACTGCAGTACAACTGTGTGAATTGACTCTCTTTGTGTCTCTCCTCCCTTTTTTGTTACTTGTCTCATTTTCCTGCCAGTGTGTCCCATATGCTAACCTCACCATGCACTTCCAGTGGATTTTATGACCGTGTTCGATATCTTGTAATGTTGCCACATTCAGGACCAAATTCCAAAGCATTTTAGTATGATATTCTTGTGAGGTGCTATTGGTATGGTAAAAATACTAACTTGGTTTCTAACTGTCCCGCTTGGAAGCAGCAGCTGTGAGAGTCGTTGGCTTGAAGAGAGAGCAGAGCTGGGCAGCAGATGGAGCTGGTTACAGCTGCGTCTGGCCGAGCTCGAGAACAGGATACAACAACTGGTGGAGCTCCACAAGCACATCCGCTCTACCAAAGTAAGACGAAAGTCCTCTGGAACCACTACATTAAAGAGCAGTTGACATAATGTACCAACTGGCAGCCATTGAGGACATTTTTTTTTACAGGCTTTTAGTCGGGCGTTGATAGTTTTGTAAGAAGACTAAAAATACTAAGAATAGATTAGTACAAAGGTACAATGAATGGCAGAGTATGCAGTTGAAAACTTGAAAATATGCTGTCTGTACAATATCCTTGTAAATAATAAATCCTTGAAATGTCCAAATTTATCACAAGGATCCAAAAATCTAAAATAGTCTACATATTTAAATGTTAGACAGACCACCCTCCGAAAGGGGTGAGTGCTAAAAGGTTAACTCATGTTGTCCATGTGTGTCTATGCGTTTATGTGTGTGTCTAAGGGGGGTGTGGTGCTTGCAGAATCCCAGCCACTGACAGACAGAAGGATTCAGCACACACTGCTGAGAGAAGTGGCCGGGTTATCCTGCACAGCCTCGGATGCTGACACTGAACCCTGCAGCCCCACGCGCCTTCTGCACAACATAGAGAGACAGGTAGATGGGAGGAACTAGCACACACACCTATAATACTGGGTGTGTGAAGAGCCTGGAATTAGGGCTGCACAATATATCGTTTTAGCATCGCAATCGCAATATGCCTTTGCGCAATAGTCACATCGCAGAAGAATGCAATGTCCAGCAAGTCAACTAAGCTCAACCACCTCAACTTTTTTGCTGATT
>JAPMOB010221113.1:0-14257 GCA_029875015.1 Lepomis gibbosus | reverse complement strand
TTCAGATTATGGTTGTATTAACTTGGCCGATCTCTTGTCATAAGACTTACGGTTTGCAGTGAAAACAGGGCGTGGCAGCAGGGGAGTGGCCAGTGTCCTGTGAAAGCGAAGTCTGGTCTCTACTTTATCCTCATCCACTGAGATTTGCTCCAAATAGAAATCAAAGATGTAGAACTCATAGAGGTGGTCAGACACAAAGCTCTGCAATAGATTTTGTAAACACTCAGGTTTAAAATGCCTTAAAATGACAATCTTGAGTACACCGTTTTGTATCTCATAAATGAGTTGAATGTACAATTAATTTCAGCTCATTTGGCTGCCAAAACATTAGTGTCATGGTGCCTTCTGACCTTCCTGAATCCCCCAGGAGCATTATAGGGGATGCTGATCTGCAGTGTGGTGTTGTGCCTCTCCACAATGTAGCCTCTCTCCTCTGCAACAAGCTGCTCCACAAGCTCTCCATTGAGTCCAATGCTGAGCTGCGTCATGTGTAGACCTGACCCCAGCGGATGCATCACCACAGGAGTCTCCCACACCGTGTAACCACGGTCGTCGTATGATCCTTCATCTGTTAAAAAGATGATTGGAGCTTTAACAGTAAACCTTTTAGATAAATGCTAACGACAGCAGAGTATAGATGTTTGTACTGACCCACAGAGCAAGCAGCCACCAGGTCGACCATGAGGACAACCCAGCTTTGTCTGGAGAACAGAGTTGCACGGACCACCTCTACTGGAACACCATTCACCTGAAGAGATACTCAAAACACCTAAGTTTTTACACCAAGGCATTGCATATACTATATGCAGCACAATAGGTTTGGAGATCATGAATAAGGTGAGAAACCTTTACTACTCTTGCACAAAGTTTACCTCGGTGCTGAGCGAGTCAGGTTGTCCATACGGTGTACGAAATACCAGCCTTCCATCTGTCGAGTGGATCACATAACCCTGCTTATGAGCTTTAGAGAGATTAATAGGCATCAACTTCTCCCCATCTCCGTGCAACATCACCTGCCAGTCTGAAGCATTTGAGGCATAGATCTAGAAGGGAGCAATGACACCATTTAATTTCTTCTATTGCAGCAAAATTCATGTAAGTGACAACTTAGGTAGTATACGACATTCAAGTTGAAACATACAGGTTTTAGAGCAACTCGCCAGGCTTCCTTTGTCTCAGATGGACAGGTGACTTCACGCCTCACAGACACCTAGAGAGACATTAGGATTAGAATATATTTGAAATTATTCCCTAAATTTTCACATTTGCAAGTATGCATCAAAGCTTACTTCCATGTAGTTGGTCTCACAGGTAACCTCTCTGGGAGACCAGGGGAGAGCGGGAGAACAGGCCTTGTTCAAGGGATAGGTGAGCTCCTTTCCTTCATGGGTCGCAATCAGGTTGAAGTTGAATGTGAACACTTTGTCATCCTGAAAGAACCAGTAGAAATTATGGGATGCCAAATCTAGCCTGTATAGTGTTTATTGTGTGGGAGGGGGGTATATATCCTTTGTACACACTTTATTGCCAGTGTGACAGCTGAAGTAAGAGGCTTGGAGCTCAACATGGCCCTGTAGAGGGAGAACACTGATACTGTAGCCACACACTGCTGCATACTGCTTAGTGATGGGGTACACACCTGTCCCATCTGGAAGACAGTTATTGGACCAAACATGTCACTTCATCTGTTAAATAAACTTTGAAGGTCAGACTTCATTGATTTGTTGATGACGCTGGTCATAACTTACCAACGGCTTCAAAGCGAGGTTCATTCCCAGTGAAGGAGAGATTAACAGCTATCATCAAGAAACGGTCATAACACTCCATGTCAAGAACTCCTGCATGTACAAACATGTGTCAAAATGGTTCACAATTGCAGGCCTATAAGCAAACATTTTAAGTCTTACCCTCGGGAATGTCATCACATTTCGCAGTTGACCACATGAAGAGGAGCAAGGTCACGCTGTAAGACAAAAGGCAGATATAAATCACAAGCAAGAGGACTGCGTCAATGTCACCTAACAGCTTGTAAGTTACCCTCAAAGAACCTTACCCAAGGTAAAACCCAAAAGCCATAGATCCTGATGTGTTGGCAGTGTCTAAAGCTAGTCCAGCTGCTAGCAAACTACACCTGCTAACCAACACAAGCTAATGCACACCACTTGCTTGGTATATTATGGTTAAAATGGCAACATGTGACGAGGCCTCCTGCTTCCGCTTTTAAGTCAGTTTGTTAACCAACCAACGAAAGGCCATGATGCATTATAACCACATGCGTGGCTCATTAGCAATCAAGCTGTCGTCAGTCAGTGGACCTCTTTCACAGCAGACATTTGACTTCACAGGTGCAGCAAATGACACTGAGATGGCTGTTTTCCATTGTGTGAGCCTTGAACTAGGACATCAGACAATGTCAGTGTTTATAAGTAGTCTTGAATTATTAACAAATCACAGAACTGTAGTAGCTGGCAAAGAGGGGCTTTATAAAACACTGAAGCAAATGTGCCAGAGTTGTGTCGAGGCTTCAAGTCAAGACGGCACCCATCTCCACTGTGATACTGGTCACTTTTGATTTTCATGTCACATCTTGATAGTGTTTTCAATGAAACAAAGAATGACAAATTCTAAATGTCTTATCAATACATGACCAACAGAATTTCAGAGAAATCACCATACACCAAACAAACAAGCTTTCAAATTGTCAGATAGCAAACTGAGATTGCAATGAACAGTTTTTTTTTAATAAAACATCTGTTGTGTTTTATAGTTGAAGGAAGACACATTAAGGAACCATTTCTCAAATTTGTAATATATTTTATATATTGTTTAATATTAGCCATTCTGCTGTTTTTGAGCTGAGTCGGGGGGGTTTTTTGTTTTGTTTTTTTGTTTTTGTTTTTTTTTTACATATGACCTCTCCAGCCTTGGAAAAAATTTGTTCACATGGTTGCAGGCATTTTTTAAATCATATACCGGTGCGTATATACAACCCGTCACTCCTGCCAAGAAATCAAATGAACATCAATCCTCGGAACGCATCTGTCAAATATTGAGATCTGGTGACTGTTGTCACTACAGTGAACTCATTGTCATGTTCAAGAAACCAGTTTAAGATATTTTGAGCTTTGGTGCATTATCCTGATGAAAGTAGCCATCAGACGATGGGTACACTGTGATCATAAAGGGGTGGACATGGCTGTTGTGTTTAAACGATGCTCAGTTGGTAGTAAGGGGCCTAAAGTGTACCAAGAAAATATCCCCCCACACCATTACACCACCACCACTAGACTGAACCGTTGATAAAAGGCAGGATGGATCCATGCTTTCATTTTGTTTACGCCAAAATCTGACTCTACCATCTGAATGTTGCAGCTGAAATTGAGACTCATCAGACCAGGCAACGTTTTTCCAATCTTCTGATGTCCAAATTTGGTCAGCCTGTGCGAATTGTAGGCTCAGGTCCCTGGTCTTAGCTGACAGGACACTTAACAGTGGTCACGTGACACTGACGCTGTGAATCCCGCTTTGGAGCAGTGTTTCAAAACACCTGTGCTTTGGGATCTTCACACAGCTATGAAACGTCAGGTTCGAGCGACCCATCCCTACAGAATGCATTACATGTTTACAAATGGAACAATATAGGCTACCTTCTTATTTCATTTCTCATATCTTGTCAGGATAAACAAAGAGAAGATTTACAACAAAATATATAAAAGTGTTTATTTATTTGATTTACAGGTCAAGTATGCAGAAACATTGCAGAGCATCAGTAGCAGAAGTATGGAGATGAGGGTCCACGTGATCCACACTGAAACTCCAGAAAAGGAAGAGACGAGGTTAAACATTGTGTTCTTTACACCAACGTTTGACATAAATCATCTTCATAAAGAGTCACCCCAGTTCAATTTTAATAAAAAGTAGATTTAGGTGTTTGTGTAAAACATTTAGCAAAGGATTAACAATGATTGATTGTTAATGTAAAGTTTCACAGCAACACTACCTAGATCAAGGTTTTGCGGCCCCTCTGAAGTCATCCCCCATTTTCTTCGACCTGATTGGAGTGGAAAACAACAAATTACACATTTACTTAATTTATATTAAACATCAGTTGCAGATCAACATTTTTAAAATACCAGCTGAAGTCACAGCCTTGCGCAGACACACACACACACACACACCTGTGTTTGCAGCTTCCCTGCGTGTGCGCTGGACTGGCTTGATGCGTGAAAGGTCCAGGGAGGAGTTCAAAGGGTGTTGGATAGCAAGAGTACTACTATGGTTTGCTGGGTAGCGGCACTGAATCGTCAGCCTACAACAGACAAGACTCAACACGATCACCTGATTTAAAGGCAGATCGAGTTCAGTATGTACGTTACTCACCTGTACGGAGAATCTCTGTGTATGAGAGGATCATCCAAAGGGAGAAAATCTTGAGGGTAACTGATCTGGTTTTCATAAACAAGGAAATTTCCCTCAGTCTGAGGAAATATGAAGAAATCAGCTGGGAGGCCAGAGAGAATATTTTCTGTGTGAATGTCAAATAGTTCAAGTGTCTCACAGTTACAGTTGTCCCACAGGAGTCTAGACTGAAGCTGAACAGGGCTCTGGCACTGTCCGTCTCCATGGGAACACAGCTGGGGTCCAATAGCGTGGTTCGATTGGGGTGAGTAGGCGGGATGGTGTGGGTTGTGTCGACTACTGCCACCATCCTGCCTTCTGGCAAACATACTGTCAGACAAACACTGCGAGTGTCAGGGTTACTATAAACCAAAGACAAAAAAAATGTTATGCTCCAGTTACAGCTTGTTGTTACCTAGCAGTTCTTCAACAGGGAAGGTGCATTTATGGACAAGACTGTCCTTCACTTTCAGAGACTCTGCATCCACAACAGACACTTCCACTCCAGATACAAGACCCTGCAATGTCAGCTCCTGTAGGGGAAAAGACGTTGGCAGAGGGGAGCAAACAAGCATTACGTCGATGTGACTGCATTAAAGTAGTCTGTAAACAAGCACAAACACTGAAGATCTTCTCTTATAAGCACTGATGGTAAGAAACAGAGGTTTGTCTTATCAAATATCCATCACACCCATTAGTATTTAGTTTAAGAAGCAGTCTGAGGAGTGTTTCTAAAGCTTAATTGACTTTGAGAGCTAATTTACCTAATTGCACTCACAGATGGGATCCTTGTATCAGAATCAGTAAGATGGAGATTAGGCATTAGGTGAGTAAATGGTAAACCAAATTAAGTATCTGCTAACAGTATTTTTGTTACACTGACAAATCATTGAATAAAAATGTTACGTCCCATCCAGTAAAAAACTTTGATTGAATGAATCATTGATCACCATATAGTTCATTCCAGGGCTGTAGGAGGGGATCTCCACCGTCAGATAATCCTCCTCCGCCTCCACTACGAACCCACCCATCATCACCAGGTCCCAGTCCAGCCTGTAAGCTCCGAGGAAGAGCTCCCACTGCAGCTCGGCCTGGGTCCCCTGGTGCAGCAGCACCAGCAGACTGCTCTGTGTGCACTTCCCCTCCAGCTTGGGGGACTCTGGAGCTGCTCCGGGACAGATAGAGGTTCATCAGGGGAAGATGTTAGGCTGATATTCAGATTTTAAGAGAAGAGTTTAGCATGTGGTTGAGTTTACATTCATTTTTAAATCTATTGATGTATAGTATTGATTTTGTGTCACACAGCTGCAAGTTGTAACCACAATAATGTTGATCACACACCATTTTCTAAAAGCATACTGTTATTTTGTTTCATTTCCTAATAAGGAAAGGCGTGTCACATTAGATTAACAAGTTCCTCTGAATTGAACAAATTAAATGTTTGGAGACACTTTGGATTTTTCAATAAAGACAAGACTGATTTAATTAGCAAAACATGCTGTGCCGCTATAACTTACACGGGCAGCGCGACTAATCTAAAAACTAACCTGAAGCGGCTACATGGTGTGTGTGGGGACGTCTGCTTCCCCGTGCCTCTCGGATTCAGCTCTAACTAGCCCCACAGGTACTGCTAGCAAGACTATTGAGCAAATTATTGCAACTTCCTCAAATTGTTTAACTGTAAATGTGTGGGCCAGTTATAAAAGTTTAACTGAACACAGGAAGGAAGGACTGATCTAAGGCAAGGTCACGGCCCGGTTTGATTTTATCTTTTGTCAGATACATGTTTTAGAGACATAATGAAACTGCAAGATGCGTACAGAGTTTCAGTAGTAGAGCAACAAATACGTGAAGTTAGTTATGATTTATTTAATTAATGATAAATATAAAAATAAAATCAAACTCTGTACCATATTGAATTGCATAGCTTATTCTTTTGCATCATGTCGTACGTCATTCAGTCGCTTTGTGTTGAATAAAATGGTGTAAAATTGCAATGTGGTAAATCTTATGGAACACTGTCAGTTGTTTCATACGTATCTTTGATGTGTTGGATTGTTGGCAATGCATCAAGATGGATATCATATAGGCCTCAGTGACAGAGATGCACATCCCTAATATATATTATACTGTATATTCACATACACACGGGCATTTTAAATGTAAAATCTTGGAAATGTATGATTTTCATTTGAATTAAACCAAAAACATACACGTAGCATTGAAAAATGCTCTGCAATAATATCAACAATACATGTTCTAATTGTGGGCATAAAGCATGCAAGCCATCAGTATATTCATTTAAACGTCACCAAATGGTCTTAATCAATGCGACAAGAAACTCAAATTACTAAATGAGTAACTCACCTGCGTATTCAACGATATGCTTTACGGTGGCTTGATGGTAAAAGACCTCTCCACTGGGTGAGATGTTAAGAGTAAAGGTGAACGAGAGGCTGTAGGTCTCATAGCCACCACCTATATTCTGGGATTAGATGGCAGGTCGTTTCAGATACATGTGAAGTTCTACACATAATAAAACTGCTCAGTCAGTCTCACCTCTGGGATTATATTTGGGTGTGTCAATGGGAAAAGAAGCTGGTAGGAGTGGCTCCCGTTGTAGTGGGAGAGCCTGATCACACGGAGGTCTGTGTCACTCTGTGTTAGGTGGCTCTGGGTCCAGGTTAAAAGGTCGCCACCACCATCGACTGTCACCTTCTGGACAGAAACATCGGGTGCAAAGAGGCCTAAAGTGACAGAAAACAGTCCCTCAGATGGGACTGTGTCTGTGGAAGGAGAGAGATCTGTGATGGCTGTATATTCAACACACAGGAAACCTAAAGGCTCCAGTTCAACATCCTTTTGTGTGTAACTTTAAAGAGTATTATGTCAAATGGTGGATATATCCAACACAGAAATTACCCCGTTTGTCCTGACCAAGCTCCAGTGCTTATTTTCTGTTTTCATGACAACATGACATAGGAAAGCCTTACTGTTGGAGAAGACTGGAATCTGTGGAACGAGAGGCGTCTTCAGGAGCCTGAAGGTGCGATGCTGTGTGAGAGACCAGCGCTCATCCTCCCACTGCCTCATGAAGAACAGATCCACGGACATGGACTGGCTGTACCGGCCTCTCACAACACCACTCTGGAAGAATCACAGCAGACATACAGAGAGGGGAAACCCACTTCAGTCACACAGAAAATGTACAGTAACCTTTGCAGCTGTACCTCTGATTCTATTCTATTTATTTCTTTCTGTATTATCAACAGGTAGACTGGCTGCAACAAATGTACTTCATTCACACATGGTATTCATTAATAAACAAGTTCCGGTCTGGGTCCAAGATGCATAAAAATAAATACAGACAAAAACTCAGATGAAGCACAGTTTACTTGTGACAGCATTTCACAGATTAATGCCGTAATGTGGATATAGAGGCTGAGGTCTGGAGAGGTAAAACTATCCAATACTACTTAATCCAAAACACACACACACACAAAAAAATCATCTTTTTGAATCATTCTGTTATCCCTCGTATTTCCCCATTGGGTCGTCCCGTAGTTCAACTTCTTTGTATACCTTAATGTGTCCACCATGTGCTCCTAAAGGAATCCTGACCTCCACTCTCCCCTCCTGCATGCCGATCTTGAATCCCCTCTCTTTATTTTCAGACTCACTCAGAGCCTGCCCGTTCACTCCGATTCTCATGCCCCGGCCCCTGAACTGACCGCGGACTAACGGAGACAGAATGTAAGGGACAGCCCACAGCAGATCAGACCCATGTGCTGTAGCCTCATCTGAGGAAACAGAAAGGGGAAATAAAAGAGACATTGTAATCTGGTATTTCACAGTTGCAAAATAATGTGATACTGATATACCATACTAACTCAGAGCACAGGCAACAGTGATGTCAACCGCCAGGACGTTGCTCTGGAGTCGGTACAGCATGGTTGCTCTGACAATCTCTAAATCCACTCCCCTCTCCTGGGAAAAACAGAAACACACCCACACACAGCATCCACTGAATAACTGAATGACGCAGGCCTAATCCCCTGTGAGCTACATCGTCTCTGTGTACCTTGATGAAGTATGAGTGAGGGGAGGTGTAGGGACAGCGGAGGATGAGGTGTGAACCACGCAGTGAGATGTGGTAGCCCAGAGCAGCAGCCTCCATCAGGGGCAAGACCTCCGTTTCCTCTGGGTGGTGGTCATCTCTGTGAAACATTACGGCCATGTCTGCCTCATCGGCTCCCTGCTCAGTGACAAAGAGGTGTCTAATCAACCTATATGACGTGAATATGTATAATTTATGAACCCATACAGCAAAACAACAGTTAAAATCATTTTACCGTAAAACTTCAATTAAAAGCCTAGTCCCAATCAGACACCTGAACCCTGTCACTGGCCTGGTGTGGCTGCACGTTTTGACAAATCGACGCAGGTCTCAATTAGAAGCCGGGTCTGGTTTTTATAAAAGTTCAATGGAGGTATAAAACCTCTTGCAGACCACTAGGTCACCTGCTTGTGCCACTTATATCGCTCATACCAATATAAATGTTTAAACTTTAGTCAATATGACGTGCAACACATCGTTAAATCGGTTATATTCAACATAATTCAATCATTTAATTCATTTTATGTAAAGAATGAGCACCAAAATATTATCCATTCAGATTTACATTCACGTAAAGGAATTAAAGGCCTGTCCCAAATACAGACAGGGTGAGTTCAGTGATTTAAGCTAATAAATATTATATTAATTAAAGTTTTACAGTATTAATTAGAAGTCTCTCTTGTAACTCTAGAACAAGGAATTCTGTATTATAATTATGACAATAAATGCAAATTCTTTGCATTTACGAACCTCCTGTTCATTTTTGGATGTAACAGGCAGGACAGGCTTCTGGATGGACACCTAGAGAGGAAAAGACAGGGCTTGATATACCTTCACAAAATTGCCCAACTCTTCTTCCAGCACATTTTGGAAAGGTGTACCTTCAAATTAAGCCAAAAATTTTCCAGTGCACCATGCTTTATTGTTTTCGGCTTCATCAGGATGCAGTTTGAGATAGTTTCCATTTCCAGTTTCCTTAACAGTCCATCATTCAGTCAGGTGACTTATAGATAACCATAAATACAAGATACCTATATTTAATATAAATTACTACCATCTAAAAAAGTAGTTTTCACAAACGCTATTTAGGAAACTCAAAAACTTTTCTAAATATCGTTTATCAAAACACAAATTTGCATATTAATCCATCAATGGGAAGAAAGGCTGAATCTTCCTTTTTCCACATCATAACTACTCTTAAGCTTAACACAACCATCAGTTATATACATTTCCCATTCAGATCAAGAGCAAATTTAATCCAGCGGACGCCACAAAATGGCAAATCAAGTTCCTCATCTACCCGCTTGGGCTTTAATGGACTGAACCTGGCACTGGTCTGAACTTCGCTGTGTGTGTCTTTGCAAGAGGACAAAAATCGAAAGTTAACTAAGAAGTAACTATGCAGTCACCTCCATGTAGTTTTCCTCACATATGATCTCTCTGGTGCTCCACCTCCCGTGGAGTGAGCAGTGGAGCTTGAAGGGGTACGCCGCTACCTTCCCATCCGCCTGCAGGTTCACAAACCAAAGACGCAGGTGATAGTCTGTGCCTCTCTGCAGGGGAGGGATACAGAAGCGGTTAGGTTTGCAATCCTGCAACATTATCAAAGCATAAAAATATAGAAGACAAACCTACCTCGCTGTGAACATGACACGCCAGGAAAGAGGCACGAAACACCAGATCTCCGGCATCATTGATTAGGACAGTGTAGCCACAGAGTGTGGCCTCCTGATCAGACAAGAGGTGGAATCCATACTGGTCTGGTGGTTTACAGAAAAAACTCCTTAACAAGTATGTTTTGAATACCTTTTCGGTCTACTAAGAACTTCTCATTATATCTCAAAGATACCTTCAAAGTCAAAACGGATCCTCAGGCCAAGGAAGCTGGACTTGACAGAAAGCCAAAAGTGACGTTCAAGGCATTTGATCTGAAACGTTCCTGAAAACATTAAGAATGGTGTCAATTCACAACCAATTATAAAACAAAAGTGTTGTGTTAAGGAATCAATGAATATGAAAATGGATTAAACTGAGATAAATCTTTCAGCAAACCCTGGGCCTTCGTCGTTACACTGAAAAATAAATGCAGTAGGGCCAACAATTTATGACTGTAAACAGACTTCTGGCAGAATTGTATCATGATTGTATGAGGATTATTTGTAAAATTAATTTATATTCTGTTGTTTTATCTGTAAATACACTGGTTTGAGAACACAATTGCTTTGAACATAAATGTGATAACTTTGGTGACTTTGTATAAATTTGCCATATTGTACAGCCATATTTGATATTACAAACCAATAATATTGTATTATTTTCAGCCATATCACCATATTCTATACATGCATTGTATGGTTGCTATGTCTGTTCTTATTAAATATTGTAAGGTTAATAAAATAACAGTGGTCATTTTTATTTCTCACACTGCACCATGTCAAATTGTTAACTGCATTGTATTTTCCTCTGTGAGAGGATATTTAATGTTCCTGAAATATAAAACTCATGACATGAGAAGATGATATATTATATACTGAAAGAAAAACATTTTACTAGCATTGCTGAAGTAATATCCACTGCAGCCACCAGAGTCTACTGCTCCTCGCACATTCCCGAGTAATGTTATGAAACAGCTTTTTAAAGCTTTATTAGGCCACTCATAAAGCTGACACTTGTCAGTAAACTGGTCTTACCTGTCGGCACTGGACTTGTAACACCGAAATGTAACCCGAGGACCAACACTATAACGTTACTGAAACAAAAACATATCAATAAGTCTTTGCGTGAGGCTTAAATCACGCTTTTGCCTTTCACATTTAAACTCACCCACACAGAATATGGACAAATATGTTCATTTCTGAAGAGCAAATGGAGACTCAGTTTATGAATCCCGATTTGAAAACTGTCTGTCTTTGTTTATGTCGCCATTTTGACTAACTCACCTGTTAATTGAAACGCTAATTAGCAAAATCTTCCGCTCATCTTTATAAATAAAAGAGGCTGTACAGCAATTATAGCTTATAATTATATAAATAATACAATAATGAGGATATAATTATCTTCCAGATAAATGAGCTAAAAGTCTGACGGTTATTTCGTGAGGGATTTATGTAACGTTAGCTGTTGGTTTCTGGCTCTGAAGGAAACTGCGATCCTACAGCGACACCCAGCGGACAGAGCGTGTTTGTCACTGATGTAAAAGTGAACATTACACCCTACAGCAGGCAGAGGTGCAATTTAACCACGTACAATTACTCCAGTACAGTTTGATGTAGGCTACTTGAGCATTTTCATTTTATACTTACTACTACTACTACTACTTATTCTCTAGTACATTTTGCACTACATACTTATTTGATAACTTTAGTTACTAGTTACTTTGTAGATTTATATTATCAATACATATTATCAACATATAAAATACGATATATTATTACAGATGAAGCTACCCAGAAGTATATAGTAATATAATTATGATCAAGTAATATGATGTGATTCAGGAATGGGCCAGTTTGCATAATGAGCACTTTTGGTTTTGGTATTTTAAGTATCTTTCAATGCTTTTTTTAGATTTTGAATGCAGGACTTTTACTTGTAACAGTAGTAAGAGTATATTTTTACAATGTAGTGTTGCTTTTTGCTCAAGAAAAACATCTTAATAGTTATTCCACCACTGCAGACAGTGTGAAGATCCCAGTGTACATGTATTTAGACACAGGGGGATACTAAGCATAATGTCCTTTTTTGTGATTTTATAAAAATAAACAGTTTATTTTTCACAGGGAAAGCGCACAATTAAAATAACTGCACCAGAGTTAGCTAGCAGCTAATTTGCATCTGTCGTGTATTTATATACGTATACACCGTATACACACACACACACACAGTGTATTTCTCTCTAACTTCCTTAACTCCCTTGAAAAAATGCGCAGCCCTCTAGGGTGTCCTCTGGTTCACTGTGAAATACTGTTCATCCTCGTTGATCCAACAGAACAGATAAATATTATGTTCTGTATGTATACTAGTATGTCGATACTTGAGAGAATCTCAGTTTTTCTATTTCACACTCTAAAAAACTGGCAACACGACAGTCCATGAAGACCTCTTCACATACACATCCTGTTGAGTCAGTTGTTGTTCAGTTTAATTATTAAGCCAGAGGGTGTGAAAACAATGCTTCCACTATCATTTCAGGAGTAGGTAATCATATGACCAGTGCTGAACACAAGACAAACTGAGAGATAGAAAGATGATCTCACTTTTTCACCTAATTCAACAGGAAACTCTCTCTTTCACTCTATGAAACACTGTCAATGTGTTAAAATAAAATTGAATTCTAATTTTGGTAACACTTCACAATACTGCAGGATGCTTAATCAGGGGTTCCTAAATTCTATGAAACTGAGAGAGCTTGTCTGGGGCGTGATTTGGCTGTGCTTCTCTCTGTTTCATGTGGTGTCATGGTTGTATATGTCAAAGACAAATCTTCACTACAAAACTGTTACACTATTAAAACTGCAGTGTCAGTAACTATGACTTGGCAGAGAAATGTGCACCTAATCAGTCAGGTGTGAATAGAAATGTTTGTTCACTCACTAGCTTGAAAAACAGAATGAAATACTGAACTTAATGACTGCATTTAGAGACCTATAGTTAGCTAACCGTGGGTGAGGATGTTTAATTAACTCTGACACAGTGGAGGTGTGATCTATGTGATCATCACACCCTCTCCATTTCCAGGCGAGCACAGCTGGACGCCTGCAGACGCGACATCCTCACTGCTCAGAAAATGTTATTTAAAGTCAAGTCATGTCATGATTAAAGGCTAAGTAATAAGACTTATCATGGAGAGTCCTGTGGTGGAAGAAAGGTCAGCGGTTCTCAAACTGAGGACGCAAGACTGGAGGACAAAATGTGGAGCAGAAATAATGTTTAATGAATCTGATTAATGTGGGGATGATACACTTTGGGTAGGGAGGAAATGAACAACAGGTAATGCCAATCAAGCGAGCAGGTCAGTCACAGTAAGATGAAACCTTGATGGTCTTTAGTTCACCTGCATGTAGTGAGCAGGATACAAGAATGTCCAGTTCTTGACAGTATTATTTAAAAATGACACCCAGCTCGACTCATTTTGTAACTAATTTCCCACTGGATGATCAAACCTTAAATAAGAGGAGAGGCAGGGATTTTTTTTTTACTGTTTCCTAAGGGGGCATGGTCACAAAAATATGAGAACCGCTGAATTGGTGGAACACCTGAAAAGAAATCTGCCTTCCTATCCTGTTAAAAGAGTTCTCCACAGATTTAGCATTGTGCTCCTTATTATTGTCTGAATCACGATGGACAGTAAAAGGATCAAAACTGATACATCCTCTGTTTTAATGTCAAAACCTGGCACCGACATTTTCCCCAAAGCAACCCGACCAGCATCAGCAATGTTTTGAGAGCTGGGGTGTGTTTTGCTAGTATCGGTTAATGTAGCCTCAAGCTGCTAGCCTGAAGCAGAGATGAGGAGCGGGCTACAGAGGTCTGGCACGCTCACTTGTTTTTAATTCCACACCCACAGATTTTGGTCATTTTCAAGCTTGCTGTCTTCAAACCCAGCTGACAGCTGACACTGACTCAAGTGACATCATCTGAGGCAGTTCATCAGACACTGGGCAGCTCCATCTGGAACCACAAAAGGCTTCATACAACACAATCTGCAGTAATACTCCCCAAGATCTGTAAACTGGATGGATA